>PVKV010013929.1:36331-59521 GCA_004027835.1 Alouatta palliata | reverse complement strand
TGGCCTCATTTTGCAGGTGAGGTGACTAAGATTCAGAATGGTTAAAATTCAAAACTAGGTCTATCTGACCAGAGAGTCCATCCTCTCAACTGCTATGTTCAACCAACTCAGGCAAGTCGAGAGGCTCTTCCTAGTAGGGGAGCAATGATCAGAGGTAGGAGCATAGTAGAGATTAGACACCAGATTTATGTGTAGATTTCATAGGGGATTCATGGAAAACAAAGTTGGAAAGATGTGTTGGAACAGATTGTGAACCTCTTAAGCCTCAATCTAAGGGAAACAGAACTCGCACTGGTTGAAATTTGCTTCTGCTCTCTATGCCTCAAACCTGCATACAGCAACGCTCATAATTTCCACACTAATCTCAATTTATAGTAGGGGAAAACAAGACTCAGAAAGGTTAACTGGTCTGGCCACTACAAATCCATGGTTCTTCCTCTGAAGACTATGAGGCCTCTAGAAGAGAAGATTTGACTAGCCTGTGGAGAGAACGGAACGTTTCTTTTTTTTTCCTTTGAGACCAAGTTTCACTCTTGCTGCCCAGGCTGGAGTGCAATGACACGCTCTTGCCTAACTGTAACCTCTGCCTCCCGGAGTCAAGCAATTCTCCTGCCTCAGCCTCCTGAGTAGCTGGGATTATGGGCAGGTGCCACCACACCCAGCTAATTTTTTGTATTTTTAGTAGAGACGCGGTTTCTCCATGTTGGTCAGACTGGTCTTGAACTCCTGACCACAGGTGATCCGCCCGCCTCAGCCTCCCAAAGTGATGGGACTACAGGTGTGAGCTACCCACTCCCGGCCAAAAACTTTTAACTCTTGCCTGTTGCGAAGTGAACAATGAGTCTGAGTTGATGGAGATTATGGGTGCTAAGACATTTGTTTTGGACAGACCACTGCAATTTTCCAGGCAAGAAGTGGCTGCATGCCAAAAGATATGAGAACCAAGTGAGAACATAATATACGTGATGGAATTTCAGAAGTGGAATCAACAATCCAGCCCTTGGCTGTTGATTGGATAATGGGACCAGGGATTGAGGAAGGAGGAGGATCAAGGAAGGTGTATGATTTTGTAAATTTGAACCCATGTGATGGGGGGAATTCCGCAGAAATGGCAGAGCCCGGGACTCCATGAAGCCATCCATCCAAAACCTGAAACCAAAGCCCAGATCATAAGAATTATAGACAATATGGCAAAAACTCCTCATCTGTTAGCTTCCTTCTACAATTGCTGACTGTCACTGAGACCAGAAGCCCCGCCACTTGATGTGTGTGATATGGGGCAAAGCAGAAGGCATGCCTAGCATCCAGTGGCTTTCCACAGCCGTGTTCATGAAACCTTTAACTTTTTGCAAGCCTGGCTGTGAAATGGCTTGGAGACATGAGGCTACACTGGACCAAGGTTCTTCCCAATCCTGAGAGCCTGTAGTCCGCGATAGAAACGTGACTGGTGAGGTGTTGCTATGGTTTGAATATCTGCCTCCTCCAAAACTCATTTTGAAATGTAATCCCCAGTGTGGCAGTATTGAGAGGTGGGACCTTGAAGAGGTGATTGGTTCATGAGGGTGCTGCCATTACGGATAAGTTGATGGGATAATGAATTAATGGATTATTATAGGAATGGAACAGGTGGTTTACAAAGAGACCTGAGCTAGCATGCTCAGCCCCTTCGCCAAGTGACATCCTGCAATGCTTTGGGACTCTGCAGAGAGTCCTCCCCAGCCTGAAGGCCCTCACCAAATGTGACCCCTTCACCTTGGACTTCTCAGCCTGCATAACTTAAATAAATTCCTTTTCTTTCTAAATTACCCAGTTTCAGGTATTCTGTTATAAGCAACAGAAAGTGGACTAAGACAGCTGTCACCTGCTACAGAAGTAAAACTTAAAATATGACCCCTGGGCAAGTCACTTACCCCACTGGGTCTCAGCTCCCATGTCTGAAAAATGAAGGCCTTGGTCTCTCTGACCTCCTAAATTTGTGCCTCTCGGCCTTGACATGATTCCCTTCTTTGAGCCAAGGTCACACCAGCCCTTCTCACCCTGAAGACTAGCATAGCATTCTGGAACCCAAGAGATGCTGGGGCCTGGAATGAATGTTCATCTCATTTCCCAAAACCTGGCAGTAAGTTCCTGGCCTATGTGCAGAGGGACCACATTGAGCCCAAGGCACCAGCCCTATAGGCTAACCTGTCTGTCCTCAACACCAGGATCCAGAGTGGTGGGATGAGCCAGAGGGTGTGTGGGAAGTAGAAAAGTTCCTTTTAAAAGTCTCTTTTCTTATTAAAGAATAAGTATGCTAATAATTTGGTTAAGCCCTATCCTATGCAGCTGTTAGACATGCCATGCTTACAGGCACATGGTGCATTCTACGTCCTTGTACTTTAACCAGTATGTCTGTGCTGGACGTGCTCACAGGCATTTCCCAACTCTCCAATGCTTTTACCTGTTTAGAAAAGTTTTAAGTAGTTAGCCAGTCGGGTTTTAGTTTAGATTGTTGATGTCTGGCTCCAGCCAACGGAGATCAGACACAGCAGTAAGAAAGACCCCAAATGCGTAAGGGATAAATCTGTGTGTTTTCCTTTGTTAGTTGTGCTCTTGTGGCGTGATGGCTAGCAAGGGTACCCTTCCTACAGTCCAGGAAGTAAAAATTGCATTTCTGAAAGATCCTTTTTTGCAGCACCGAGCATCTATTTCCAAATTATACTTCCAACAGGGGGCAATCTGTGGTGACTGGAACTTGGTGTCTGTGGCTGAGGGCTCCAGCATGGGGGGCTACTGCAGAAGGCAGAGGTCTGGGCAGGTACTGTCAGTGCAGGGGCACCTTCCTACTTGGCATTCCCTTCAGCTTTCTTAATGTCGACCCCCACAGGCTGCAGTTTTGGACACTTGCATCCCCTCTGCCCTTTGCAAGGGGCAGAAAGCTGTTTTTCTGCATCCACATGGGGAAGGAATGGCTGTAAGTGGGACTGAAGAGGGCTTCTGAAAGCAAACCAGGACAGGGAGCAGATTCGACTAGAGGTTTCGAAGCTTTCCACCAGGGACGCCAAACACATGGGAAAACTAGTGTCCATCTTCCTTGGGCAAACCCGGTCCCCGTGCCCTTCCCAAAGCTGCAGCTCAGGATGAGGCCGGCACCCTGGAGATCTTTTCGTTCTTGGAGCTTGGAACTACAGAAAACCCCGAGGACCAGGTGCCGTTGCTGAGCTGGCTTTGTGAGAGACAGGAGGTGAGTCCTGGGTCTGGGTAAAGTGAACGGCTGCAATGGCTTCCCGTGGAATTGGCAGATCAGCCCGGACAGCCCACAGCAGCCCCTGGCAGCCCTTCCTGAGGATATAGACTACCCTGATGCTACTTTCGTCTTAATCAGTGTAAATGTGAAGAAACGGGAGAAATCGTTGCATATACTTCTTGAGTTTCCTAGGGCTGACGAGAGACCACCTGAGGTCAGAGTCACAATAATAAATCCAATTTTACAGACCCTCACCTCCTGCTCCTCAGCCCCTTCCCCTTCCAAGCCTGGCTTCCCAGATCTCATCAGTTTATATTCCAGTACCTGCAGAAAGAGCCTCACAAGCATTTACAAATAAGTCCTATCTCATCAGGCATTCACTGGATCTCCCTTACCGTGAAAAAGATGAGATTTGTCCTGGGAAGCTTTCAAGAAAATCCCAACACCCTCCACTATCCACATGTGACAGTCTTCTTTCAGGAAGCATATAGCATCAAGAAACAATGCCTCTTCCTATTGATCTTGGCAAATTACAGCAAAATGTGTGTGCTCTTAACCCAGAAAAGAGATGACACTTCCCAGGAGAGAATATAGCACCTGCTTTTGGCTTGTGGCTAAAGCCTCTCTTCTCTGAGGTTGTATTAATTTTTCTTTCTTTTTTTTTTTTTTTAGACAGAATCTTGTTCTGTCACCCAGCCTGGAGTGTAGTGGCATGATCTTGGTTCACTGCAACCTCCAGCTCCCTGGTTCAAGCAATTCCCCTGCCTCAGCCTCCAGAGTAGCTGGGATTACAGGCGCACACCACCACACCCGGCTAATTTCTTTTTACATTTTTAATAGAGATGGGGTCTCACCATGTTGGCCAGACTGGTCTCAAACTCCTGACCTCAGGCAATCTGCCTGCCTCAGCCTCTCAAAGTGCTGGGATTACAGGTGTGAGCCACCATGCCTGGCCTGTTTTCTAAATTTCTATTAGAGAATAGTGAGAAGCTTGCCCCCAGGGAGCTGAATTAGATACGAGAATTATGATTGGATGTCGCCACTGCACCTACCTGAAATGAGGTAAGAGAGTAGGGAATGGATGCCACCAGGGGGCTCACCATTTTAAAGGCAAGTCATAACAGGGCAGGGATCTGAACGTCTTTCCCCTTGACAACAGCTACCCACTTTGCCTTGGAGCTTGGCTGTCAGCAGCAAATAAACCTCACTGTGTCTGTCCCTGGGACTAATGAGCCAGACCAATTCGGGGACTCAAGGTGTTTGGATATGTGAAGAAGTCCTGCCTTCCACAGAAGACGAGAGGTTGTGTGGTGGTATCTGAATTTTGTTTAGCACTGTCTTGAACAGGAACTAAGGAAGCATTTCAAGAAGAAAACAATTGTTTTTTAAAAACTTAACTCTTCTTTATTTGGTGATCAGAAACTTTTGTCTCGCTGCAAATAGAGGAACCTAAGTAAGGGCAATCTTGGAAAGAAGAGGCACCGGGTGCCATTACTGCATTCGTACTGAGGCCCACCACCATCATGACCACCACCAATGGAAACGAGAGGTGGGGTTCACATGTGGGTGACAAAGATGTGGATGACAAAGGCCTAGCATCAAAGACAAAATCAACAGAAGGGAAGAGGCAACGTGTGGAATGGGTTAGAAAATACTAGCAGGTCATACATCTGATAAGGTGTTAATAGGCAGAATATATGAAGAATTCTTAAAACTCAACAGCAAAAAACAGCCTGGTTTTTAAATGGGCAAAGTGCTTAAATAGACATTTCTCCAAAGAAAATATACAAAAGAACAGCAAGCACATGAAAAGATGCCCAACATCACTTATTAGGGAAATGCTAACCAAAACCACAATGAGATACCATCTTTCACACTCATTAGGATGGCTGCTATAAAAAAATAAAAAATAGGCCAGGCGCTGTGGTTTGCCTGTAATCCCAGACTTTAGGAGGCCAGGGTGGGCCCATCCCTTGAGGTCAGGAGTTCACGTGGCTAACATGGTGAATTCCAGTCTCTACTAATAACACAAAAATTAGCTGGGCCTGGTGGCAGACGCCTGTAATCCCAGCTACTCAGGAGGCTGAGGCCGGAGAATTGCTTGAACCTGGGAGGCAGAGGTTGTGGTGAGCTGAGATCGCACCACTGCACTCCAGCCTGGGTGACAGATGAAACTGTGTCTCAAAAAAGAAACCAAATAAATAACAATGTTGACAAAGATGGAGAAATCAGAACATTGCAATGTTGAAGGGAAAGTAAAATGGTGGAACCACTGCGGAAAACTGTAGGGTGGTTGCTAAAAAAATTAAAAATAGAGTTGCCATATGATTTAGCATTCCCATTCCTGGATATATACCCCAAAGAATGGAAGGCAAGGTCTTGAAGAGACATTTGTACATGCATGTTCATAGCAGGGTTATTCACAGTAGCCAAAATGTGGAAGTAATCCAAGTGCCTATCAACAGATGAATGGATAAAAAGTGTGGTATATACATACAAAGGAGTATCATTTAGCCTTTAAAATATTTCAAATGTATTTCCTCTGTTTCTTTTTTTCCCCTCTCCTCCTGTATTCTCATTACACGTATTTATATTAATACCTTTTGTAGCTGTCCCACAGTCCTTGGATGTTCTGCTCAGTTTTCCTTTTTTCAGTCTCTCTGCACTTGGTTGGTTTTTTTTTTTTTTCAGATGGAGTCTTGCTCAGTCTCCCAGGCTGGAGTGCAGTAGCACGATCTCAGCTCACTGCAACCTCTGTAGGTTCAAGCAATCCTCCTGCTTCAGCCTCCTGAGTAACTGGGATTACAGGCACACACCACTATGCCCTGCTAAGTTTTGTATTTTTAACAGAGGCAGGGTTTCACCATGTTGGCTAGGCTGGTCTCAAACTCCTGACCTCCAGTGATCCAACCACCTCAGCCTCCCAAAGTGCTGGGATTACAGGTGTGAGCCATTGCACCGGCCTTGAGCTTTGCTTTTTAGTTTTGAAAGTTTCTTTTGAGATATCCTCAAGCTCAGAGGTTCTTACCAATTTTCAAAATACCATAGACTAAATAATCCACTCTTCCTCTGTGATTTATGACACTACATCTTTATACTTAAGTCTGCTTTTGAGTTTTCTAGATGGTTTTATTAATCTATTTGTTCCTGCACTAATATCAGCTGTGTCGTCTACTAATTAGCTTATCTGGGCAGTCTTTATTTCTGTTAGTGTTTTTGATCCCTAGCATATCTTTTTGGTTCTTAGAATTTCTATCTCTTTGTTTAAATTGCCCTTCTGTTCTTGCACGCTATCTGCTTTATCCATTAGAGCCCTTAGCATATTAATTACAGTTGGATTAAATTCCTGATCTGATCATTCCAACACCCCTGTATATGAGTCAGGTTCTGATGCTTTCTCTCTCTCTCTCTCTCTCTCTGTTTTGTTTTTGTCTTTTAGTATGCCTTGTAATTTTTTTCCCCCAGACATAATGTACTGGGTAAAAGAAACTTCTATTCATAAGCCTTTAGTAATGTGGTAGTAAGGTGTGGGGGGAGAACATTCTGTGGTCCTATGAGTAGGCCTCAGTCTCTCAGTAAGCCTATGCCCCTAGACTGTGAACTTCACACATGCTTCGCAGTTGTTCCTCTCTCCCCTTAGGTAAGCTAGGATGGTTAGAGTGAGCTGGAATTGGAAATTTGCTTTCTCCCACATGGAAGGTTAGAGGAAATTAGAGCTGAGTATTTCCTTTCCTCCATGTGGGAGTTTACAGCTGGTTGGAATTGGGTATTTTCCTTCCCCCAGGTTAATTTGTCTCTGATGAAAACCCAGCAGGTTAGACGCTGGTTAAATAGTTTCTCCTAGAAGGTCTTGTTGAAAAGAATGGAATGCATTGGTATTTCAAAATAGTTTATTTTTCCATCCCCAGGATGGACGCATGAGGGAAATTTCTCAAATTATTTACTGTGAGAACCTGGTAGAGCTCCAGGAGGTAAAATTCACAAGAGTGTAGGGACCCCCTTATGCCTGGGTCCCCTGGAATATTTCTCTCTGACTTGTCCATGCCAAGCCTCCAGCAACTCAAGTGCAGTGCTGATATCTGCTTGTGAGTTTCTGGCCCAGTATGTTAAGAGTCTCTATATTCACCTGTCTGTCTCTCCAATCTTGGGGGCACTGGTTTACTCTGTGACATCACTTCTCTTACAAATCTAAGAAGAGTTGTTGATTTTCCAGTTTTTCAGCTTTTTACTTGTTAGGACAGAGTCGTTACTTCCAAGCTTCTTACTTGCCAGACCACGAATTGAAAGTTCTGCATTTTCAAAAGTACTAACCTCTGAGGATTTCCTAGTTGTGACTTGTGACCTTTGGTTCCAAATCAATTTTAACCAAAGTTAAATCAAAGTGTTCGAAGCTTAGAGCTCATATTTCCTCAATGTCCTCTGCCCAGTTTTTGTTAGGTTTCTTGTCTTTTTTCATGTAGTTTTGCAGGAGTGTGTTGTGTAATCTAGATATTAATCCTTTGCTGATTTTCATGCTGGAAATATTTTTGCCCTGTCACTCATTTGTTAACTTTGGTATTTTTTTTGAACAGAAAATCTTATTTTGATGTAATCAAAGTTTTTTATTTTCCCATTACATCTTGAGGATCTTATTTAAGAATTTCTCTTGCTACAAGGATTCTAGGGAGAAAAATAAAAGAATCTCTCTTGCTACCCCCTACTTCCCAGTTAAAAAGATATTATACTACATTTTCCATATTAGCTTTTAATTTTAATCTCTCATTTTAGGTCTTAATTCATTTGGAATTTCTTTTGAATAGACTTAAGGACCCACCTTTATATTTCTCCACTTAACCAATTTTCAAAATACCATACACTAAATAATCCACTCTTCTTCTGTGATTTATGACACTACATCTTTATATTAAGTCTGCTTTTGAGTTCTCTAGATGGTTTTATTAATCTATTTGTTCCTGAAGTAATATCACACTAACTTCACAGATAGCACTTGGCTTTGTAATGTCTCAATATTTGGTAAGGTGAGTCTTTCCTCTTTAATTTTCTTTTTTAGGCTTTATTCTCCTTTATAAATTTTACAGTAAGTTTTTCACTCCCCCCCAAAAGTGGAAATTTTATTGGAACTGCATTGAATTTGTACATTAATTTGGAGGAGTTTGGCATCTTTACACTGTTAAGTCATTTATCCATGAATATAGCATATATTTTCACCTATTCAAAACTTCATGTCCTTTAATAGTTTTAAATTTTGCTCCCTAAAGATCTTATGTAGTTTTCATTATATAAAATCCTAATTACTTTATAGTTTTTTAATGCTATTATTGTAAAGGATCACTTTGTATATTTTTATATTTTCAAACTGGTCATTGCTAGTGCAAACAAACCCTATCAGTTTCTGTATGCTGAGCATAATCTCCAGCAATCTTGCTGAACTCTTTAGTTCTGTCTCTCTATATCTCTTAATTCTGTTGTGCTTACTATGTAAATGAACATTTCATCTGCAAATAAGCAATTTTGGCTTTACCCTGCTAGAAGCTGACCATCTTGTTATCGTGGTGGCAGCGGTGGTAACTTTCATGGTCTTGGTGTGTTCGCAAGGAATTCCAATACCATGTTGAATAGTAGTGGTAGAGTAACCATTTTTGGTTTGCTCTCAACCTTAAAAAGAATATATCTAAAGTTTTTGTCTGCCTGTTTTTTAGAGACAGGGTCTCACTCTGTTGCCCAGGCTGGAGTGCAATGACATGATCATAGCTCATGGCAGTATTGAACTCCCAAGTTCAAGTGATCCTCATGCCCAAATCTTCAAAGTAGCTGGGACTACAGGTGCTCCCATGACCAGCTAATTTTTTAAATTTTTGTAGAGACTCCCAGCCTCAAGCAATCCTCCTGCCTCAACCTCCCAAAGCAGTCAGATTAGAAGCACCATGCCAGGCTACATCTAAAGCTTCAGTATGATGTTTGCTGAAGGCTTTATTAAGTTAAAGAAGTTCCTTCTTATTCCTGGCTTTCATAACACTCATCATATACTTTACTAAGCATTTCCTGGCTCTCTTAAGATCACATGGTTTTCTTCCTTCTCTAGTCTATTTGTTTGGTGATTGTTTATTAATATACTTTCTGATTTTTAAGTAAACATGAATTATTACATAACTCTAATACACTGTTGCACTGGGGTAGCCAATGTTTTATTTAAAATTTTTTGCATTAATGTTCACTTTGTTTACTTTCCTTTCATTTTCCTTAATCTGTTTTCTCATTTTGATTATACCAGCCTCATAAAATAAGTTAAGCAGATTTCCCTCCTTTTTCTATTTTATGGAACAACTTGTATAACATAAGGCTTATCTGTTCAATATATGGTAAAACTTTTTGTGCCTGGAGTTCAGTAGAGCCACTTTTCTTGTATCCAAGAAAACTTTATTACACATGTTTATGTAATTTTCTGTTTCTTCATATGACATTTTACATTTTCTGGAAATTTATCCTTTTCTACCCAAGTTTTCAAATGCATTAGTGCTTGGTTCTTGAGACAGTTGCTTGCCTACCTCATATCCATTTCCACTCTTCTTTACCCAAATTGTGTCCCCGGCAGCAATTGCGTTCAACTAAAATGTTCACTTTACCAGATTCTCTTGCAGGTGAAATTCTGCAAAGGATATCTGGTAAAGATTTTTGCTTCCCAGGTATAGACTCTACCTCCTCCTCTTCCCTTTCCTTAGAGGAGAAACAACCTTAGAGGAGAAACATCTTGCAACCATCAAGTGAAAAGCATGAGCAACAAAGTGCTATACTCAGCTGAACTCAGTCCTTTTTGCTTAGTTACTCTTATTAGAGGTTTGTGTGTGTTTAGTGTTTTCAAAAGGCTGGTTTTGGTTTAGCTAATTTTATCCATTGTGTTTGCTCTCTTTATTTCTGCCACAATTGTTAGTTCCTTCATTCTCATTTTTGTGGGTTCACTCCATTGCTCTTTTTTTAAACTTCTTGAGTTACACAGTTACCTTTTTGTTCTAAGTATTTTTATTTTCTAGTAAGCATAGTCATAAATTTTAAATTCTCTTATGTACTGCTTTAAGATAGTTTGACATTGTGTTTTAGCACAAACTTTGTCATTATAATTTGATTCTAAGTATTTCATAATTTCCCTTGTCATTTCCTCTTTAGCGCAAAGGTAATATTAAGTTTTCCCAGGAATGTGATATTTTTAAATGCCCTTTTTATAATGAATTTTAACTTTATTTCACTATAATTGGAGGATGTAATTTCCTCATAATTTTTTGTAATTTGTAGATATTTCTGTTAAGTATAAAAGCATATGTTTGTATGTGTGCTTATTTTAGTTCAAAATTATTAAATATATTATTCAAATATTCTATCTCGCTTACCTTTGGCCTTCTTGATTCATATTCTGAAAGAGCTGTGCTAAAATCTCTGCATATAATTGTTCATATATCTACTTCCCCAATATACATTTTGAGGCTACATTTTTGGATGCATATGTTTATGACTGTTATTTCTCCTTGGTTTATTATCCCTTGTTAGTATATAACATCTCTATTTGTCCCGCATGTTATTTTTTCCCTAAATTCATTTTTTTTCTGATGTTAAAATTGCTAATTTGGAGTTTTTTTTTTATGTGCCTACATTTTTTAACCTTTTATTTTCTAACTTTGCATAAATGATCTTTTGCTAACAATACTTTATTGAATTTTGCTTTTATATTCAATCAGAGTCTCTTTATTTTGATTTGTGGGTTTAATTTACCTACATTTATGTTAATTGATGTTATCTTGGGACTTATTTCTGATATCTCATTTTGTGTTTTCTATTTTCTGTACTTTCTTTTTTTTAATTAATTTATTATCATTATTATTATTTTTTAAGATGGGGTTTCACCCTGATGGCCAGGCTGGTCTTGAACTCCTGACCTCAGGTGATCCAGCCACCTCGGCCTCCCAAAGTGCTAGGATTACAGGCGTGAGCCACCGCGCCCGGCCCTATTTTCTGTACTTTCTACTGCTTTCCATCTTCTTTGGGATAAATCAAAATTTTTTTCTTCTACTGGAAAGTTTGGATTTTATCCTTTCCATTGACTATGATGTCAAATTTATTTTTTAGAATATAATACATTCCATATATACTCTTCTCATTGTTAACCCTAACTTATTATGACCCTTATTTAATGTTTATTCTTTCCCTTGTCAAGTTCTTAAGCTTAATAACTCTTCCTTAAATAGAACAAGTGTATTACCATACTCCCATCACCGTCTAGACTTTCCGACCAGCAGTTTCTCACTCCCCTTTCCTACCAAACTTCTAGTTTCAGGTTGTATTTCTGAATTATCTATGATATATATAAATTTTGCAGGAGGAGGCATCACTAATTTAGGTAACATATACTTTTGTAAGATATGTTTCTCCCCTTTACCTTGCATATCTCACCCTGGGTTCATTTCCCATCTTACTGGGGTACTTTTTTTTTTTTTTAAAATGGTATCAAAGGAGATCGCCTTCTAAAATGGTGAAATGAGGACCTTAGTGAGCCATTATCCCTTAAAAACAACAAAAACACTGGCAAAACAACTAAAAATCCATCATTTTAGAACTCTGGAAGTATACCAAAGCCACAGAAGTAACTTACAATCATCCATCCAAGAGAAAAATACTGAACTTCAATAAGACAGTGGTGTCTGTGCATTTTAACTTGAAGCTATTCCCATCCTCTCTCCCTCTCCAGCTTGGTGGCCCAGTAGCCATGAAAAGCCGGCAGACATGGAGCTTGTGGAGATGACTGACCGTGTTTGGAGCTCCATTAAAAGCCCCAGCCCTAGAGCACACTCAGTATTTTGTCCAAATTAGCAGCTATCTAGAAAATCTCTATTCCCAAGATGTTGTGGCTGTTTCATTTGATTCACAGCTCAGCTCACGGACAAAAAGAAAAAAACAAACAAAATTTTTAAAACAAGCTACCCCAAGGCATTGCTAAAAACAGTATCAATCGGATGGCAATATCTCAGCTGCCTAAGTCTGTGACTCTGGTTGTAGCAAACAAGAGCCTGGCCAGTAACAATAAAAGTTAAAAGGAAGTTCTTGAGAACTAGAAAACCACAGGGAACTTAAAAAAAAAAACTCCAACATATTCCTGGGGATCTAGAAGGCTGTACTCATATGCCTGCTTGGGAAAGACCTTGGAAAGAAGGCGGCCCTGGTCATTCACCTCTGGCTGACCCTGAGTCCCTGTACAAGCAAAAAGTAAAAGCTAAGGCTGTCTTATAAACTGCCTGAAGTGTGAAGCTGTGCCTTCAGATACAGATCCCCTTGGCAAATGGTGGACAATATACAAATAAAGCATTTAGGGGAGGAAATCTTCAGACCAATCATTGGCTGACCACTAAATTATACTGACCTAGGATTGAACCCTAGGAAACCAGGCTTAAACATGAAAATAATAACTCTTCTTTAAAATACTAACAGAGAGCTCAGAACCTGCATATTGCAGGAAATAGAGAATCTACAGAATTAGTTCAGGAAAGGCACTAAGCACGTAAGAAGCAACAGGAAAACAATGACAAAAAGCAGCAATAACAACAAACCTGGGGGAGGGTATCTGATACCAAGTTGTTACAATATACTATCTATCTTAATCTGTTTTGCATTGCTATGATAGAATACCTGAGACTGGATGGGTAGCTTATTTTTAAAAAGATAGTGGGCCTAGTGGCTCATTCCTATAACCCTAGCACTTTGGGAGACTGAGATGAGAGCATTGCTTGAACTCAGGAGTTCAAGACCAGTCTAAGAAACACAGTGAGACTCCATCTCTACAAAAAACAAAAAACAAACAAAACAATAACAACAACAACAAAAAAACACTAGCCAGGCACAGTGGTGCATGTCCTGTAGTCCCAGCTACTCAGGAGGCTGAGGCGGGAGGAAAGCATGAGCCAAGGAGGTCAAGGCTGCAGTGAATTGTGATCAGACCACTGCACTCCATCCTGGGTGACAGAGCAAGACCTTGTCTCAAAAAAGAAAAAGGAAAGAAAACAGGTTTATTTGGCTCATGATTTTGGTGGCTAGAAAGTTCAAGATTGGGCATCTCTATTTGATGAGAACCTCGGGCTGCTTCAACTCATGGCAGAAAGCCGGGGGAAGTGAGCATGTGCAAAGAGATCACATGGTGAGAAGGGGGGAGCAAGAGAGAGGAAATGAGGAAATCAGACTATTATAAACAACATGCTTTCATGGACTAACCCTCATCGGAAAGCATGAATCTATTCATGAGGAATCCACCCCCATGATCCAAACGTCTCCCACTAGGCCCACCTCTCAACACTGCCATATTGGGGATCAAATTTCAGCAAGAGTTTTGATGAGAACAAACTATAGCCAAGCCATAGCACTATCGAAAATGTTCAGTTTCATCAGTTATTTACAGACATGCAAAGAAACAGAAAAGTATGCCACACATACAGTTCAATAAACAGCCATCAGAAAATATCCCTTAGGGCACACCAATGTCAAGTTTAGTAGACAAAGATATTAAATCAACTATTAAAAACATGTTCCAAGAATGAAAGAATAGTATGTCTAAAGAATTCAAGAAACGTATGACAACAATGTCTCACCAAATAGAGAATATCAACAAAGAAATAGAAATTACCCCCAAAAAAAGCCAAATAAAAATCTTATAGTGGAGAAATACAATAACCAAAGTGAAAAATTCACTAAAGGGGATCAATAGCAAATTTGAGCTGTCAGAAGAAAGAATTGGCAAATTTGAAAATAAGTCAATAAAGGTTATCCATTTGAAGAACAGAGTGAAAACAGAATGAAGAAAAATAAACAAAGCCTCAGAGACCTGTGGGATATCATCAAGCATACCAAAATATATATAATGAGTGTTCCAGAAGGAGAAAAGAAACATAAAGAGAAATAAAAATATTTGAAGGAGTAACGACTAAAAATTTCCGAAGTGTGGTGGAAACCACTAGTGTACATATCCCAAGAAGCTTAACAAGCCCCAACTAAAGTAGCTCAAAGAGATCACACCAGACACATCCTAGTCAAACTGGTGAAAGTCAAAGACAAAAAGAAAATCTTGAAAACAGCAAGAGGAAAACACCTTATTGTGTCCAAGAGATCCTCAATAAGATTAATAGCTAACTTCTTATTAGAAATCATGAAGGCAGGAAGACAGGAGGATGATGACTTCAACGTGTCAAAAGATTCTCAGTCAAGAATTCAATGTACAACAAAACTCGACTTCAAAAATAAAGAAGTTAAGATATTTCCAGATAAACAAAAACTGAGAGCACTCATCACTAGTAGAGCTTATCAGAAATACTAAAGGGAGTGCTTCAGGCTGAAATGAGAGGACATTAGACAGTAACTTGAATCCACATGAAAAAAT
Organism: Alouatta palliata; assembly: GCA_004027835.1. Taxonomy (NCBI): domain Eukaryota; kingdom Metazoa; phylum Chordata; class Mammalia; order Primates; family Atelidae; genus Alouatta; species Alouatta palliata. The sequence goes on along the minus strand of PVKV010013929.1, from coordinate 44,888 downwards.
AAAAAGCACCAGTAAAGGCTACTAAATGGATAATATAAAAGGCAGTGTAAACATATTTTTGTTTATAGCTCTTCTCTTTTTCTGATTTAACTCTTTCTCTTTTTAAAATCAACTGCATAAAGCAATAATTGTAAAACTGTACTGATAACCATGAGAAGATGTAATTTGCGTAAACATAATAGCACAAAGAAGCAGGGAGGGAATGAAGGTATACTGAGGCAAAGGTTTTGTAGATTACTGAAATCAAGTTAGTATTAATTCAAAGTAGATTTTTTTGGAAATTAAAATGCTGATTGTAATTCCTAGAGCAGCCACTAAGAAAATAATTTGTTAAATGGTTTCAAAGAAACCATTAACTTCTTTTACTACATCAAAGAAGATCCTGATGTAGTAAACTTTTTGAGAATTTAGGTGCCTGAAAATATTTTTAATTCGTGATCACATTTTAATAGTAATTAGAATGTATACAAACTTCTAGGTTTTGAAACGTACTTGTCCTTCAGTCATTTGAAAATATTGTTTTCCTGCTTCTTTGATGTTGAAAAGCCTGATGTCAATATGGTTATTGTTTCTTTTTCTCTGGGAGATTTTAGAATTTTCTCTCTAAACAACTAAATAATAGCATATTTAGGAATGAACTTAACAGAAAACATAGAAGACCTGTATAAAGAAAACTTTAAAATTCTGCTGAAAGCCAAAAAAAAAAGAAGACTGCAACAAATGAAAAAGTTTAGTGGAAATGAATAAGACCTTATATTTGATAGCATAATAGGATGACTATCATCAATAATAATTTAATTATACATTTAAAAATAACTGATAGTGCAATTGGATTATTTGTATCACAAAGGATAAATGCTTAAAAGGACAGATATCTCATGTTACATGATGTGATTATTATGCATTACATGCCTATATCAAAGCATCTCATGCACCTCACAAATATATATACCTATTATGTATCCACAAAAATTAAAATTAAAAATTAACTCTCTTCCCACTGCCCAAGATGCTGAAAGGGAAGAAGGTGGTTCTGGCCCCTGCTGTCGTGAAGAAGCAGGAGGCCAAGAAAGTGGCGAATCCCGTGTTTGAGAAAAGGTCGAAGAATTTTGGCATTGGACAGGACATCCAACCGAAAAGAGACCTCACCCGTTTTGTGAAATGGCCCTGCTGTATCAGGTTGCAGTGGCAGAGAGCCATGCTTTATAAGCGGCTGAAAGTGCCTCCTGCCATTAACCAGTTGACCCAAGCCCTGGACCGCCAAACAGCTACTGAGCTACTGAAGCTGGCCCAGAAGTAATAGGCCAGAAACACAGCAAGAGAAGAAGCAGAAGCTGTTGGCCCAGGCCAAGAAGAAAGCTGCTGGCAAAGAAGACGTCCCCACTAAGAGACCACCTGTACTTCGAGCAGGAGTTAACGCTGTCTCTACCTTGGTAGAGGAGAAGAAAGCTCAGCTGGTGGTGATCGCACACGACACAGATCCCATTGAGCTGGCTGTCTTCTTGCCTGCCCTGTGTCGGAAAATGGGAGTGCCTTACTGTATTATCAAGGGGAAGGCAAGACTGGGACGTCTAGTCCACAGGAAGACCTGCACCACGTTCGCCTTCACCCAGGTTAATGCGGAAGACAAAGGCGCTTTGGCTAAGCTGGTGGAAGCTATCAAGACAAATTACAGTGACAGATACGATGAGATCCACCATCACTGGGGAGGCAACGTCCTGGGTCCCAAGTCTGTGGCTTGCATCGCCAAGCCTCAAAAAAGCAAAGGCTAAAGAACTTGAAACTGAATGGGGTGAAATGTACATTGGTCCCAGATCCCTGGAAATCAGAGAGAGAGAGAGAGAGAGAGAGAGATTTCAGCTGAGCCTGGGTTTGAGACTTCATTTTGTTAGTGGACAGCTCTTTAATCAACACCAATGACTCTGGAACACTGCAGATTCGCTTTAGAGATAGATAAAACAAATCATGCAGTCAGGTCAATTGAGGAATAAAAGGGATTTCTCCATCTTTAGAGAATATCACGACTAAATGTCAGTTCTTTATTGTGCACATTTAATGTTTCTACCTATTTTGGGAAGTATTCAGGTCTTCTTGTCTCAGAATAAACACATTTAAATTCAGCTTGTATGAACTACAGATAAAAGAAAAAAATGGTATTGCCATTTGTATTACCGCACACAAAAACATATCATTCTAAGACATAAGTTAATTTTATTAGTGTCACTAGTGATGCTAATTTTAAAAGACCCAGCAAGTTCAAAACTTTTCTACATATTGAAATCACCATATTTTAAAGACAGACTGGATGTTACAAATGATTCTGTAAAATAATCATTTTTCTGAACATTCTCATCTTTTGGTTCTTATCTGAATCCACAGTGGGTACCTCCCCTCCTTCAGCAGTTTAGGTGAGAATACTTGAACGTGAACTGAGAGTCCCAGTCACTCTGGGTTTCCTGCTGGGTGGGCGGGAGGTCAGAAAGATCATCATGCTCGTCCTGCTGTGCTCCCTTATCCAGGCAAAATGTCGCAGGGACCCCAATGTATCTCTTTCCGTAAAGATCCCATCCGGCCCCTTGGGCCCTTGGAACTTGCGACCTCTGGTCACGTTGAACACCCTGCCCTTGCTGGTGTGGTCATGTGAAAGTGCAGATCCTAAACCCCATTGAAGTGCTGCAGCTCGGCAGGGGTGAAGTTATGCCTGTTGCCACACATCTTTGGCAGCAAAGTTTAGGCTGGGCTCCAAAGCTCCCTGCTTTCTCCTCCCTTGCAGTGAGTGAGTTGCTATGAATCAATCTCTCTGTCTGTCTTTCTCTCTCTCTCTCTCTCTCTCTCTTTCTCTCTCTCAATTTGAGATGGAGTTTCACTCTTGTTGCCCAGGCTGGAGTGAGTGGCATGATCTCAGCTCACTGCAACATCCTCCTCCCAGCTTCAAGAGATTCTTCTGCCTCAGCCTCCCGAGTAGCTGAGATTATAGGCAGCTGCCACAACGCCTGACTAATTTTTTGTATTTTTGGTAGAGGTGTTTCACCATATTGGCCAGGCTGGTCTCAAACTCCTGACCTCAGGTGATCCACCTGCCTCAGCCTCCCAAAGTGCTGGGATTACAGGTGTGAGCCACCGTGCCCGGCCGCCCCAGTGAATCTCTTAAACACAGCTTTTAAATCCCACACATTTTAATATGACACATTTTTATCATAACATCTCAAAATATACTCTCATTTCCATTGTGATTTCTTCTTTGAGTTATTTAGACAAAATTGACTAAATTTTTAAGCTTTGAGATGTTACAAAAAGTAATCATTTTATTGTTGGTGTTTTTAATTCCATCATGGTTAAAGAACACATTCTGTTTTCAAACCTTTTCTGTTTGTTGAGATTAGCTTTGTACTCCAACACAGAGCATCAGTTTGATAAATGTTCCACGTGTATTCGAAAAAATGTATATGCTGAGGTTGTCAGGTTGTCAGTTACAGACAGACACGTCAACTAAGTAAGTGTTTGTAGTGTTGCTCTACTCTAATGACATTTTTAGGAAAAAATGAAAGCTGGATGAATTTGTTACTAGAATAACAATATTTCACTATCAGAAAATCTTAAGGGAAATGATTCCAGCGGAAACACAGATCTTCAGGAAGTAAGCAGGAGCACCGCAAATGCTCAGGAGCAAGACAAGAAGCATCTCCTGTTCCTTTTTCAATGTTGTTCTCAAGGTCCTAGGCAGTGCAATCAGGTAAATTAAAAAGAAACAGAGACATAAGGATTAGAAAGAAAGAACTTAAAATGTCATACACAGGGCCGGGCGCGGTGGCTCACGCCTGTAATCCCAGCACTTTGGGAGGCCGAGGCGGGTGGATCACGAGGTCAAGAGATCGAGACCATCCTGGTCAACGTGGTGAAACCCTGTCTCTACTAAAAATACAAAAATTAGCTGGGCGTGGTGGCACGTGCCTGTAGTCCCAGCTACTATGGAGGCTGAGGCAGGAGAATTGCTAGAACCCAGGAGGCGGAGGTTGCGGTGAGCCGAGATTGCGCCATTGCACTCCAGCCTGGGTAACAAGAGCGAAACTCCGTCTCAAAAAAAAAAAAAAAAAAGTCATACACAGGTGACATGGTTATATACATAGAAAATACAAAGAGATCTACAAAAACTACTAGAACTAAGTGAATTTCTCAAGATCACAGGAATTAGGCTAATATACAAAAATCACTTGAATTTCTATATTCTAATAAGAAATTAGAAATTAAATTTTTAAAAATCCATCTATTATATCATCAAAATACAGTAAGAATAAATTTAACAAAAGATGTGTAAGACCTCTATACTGAAAACTACCACACATACTCAAGGGAAAATAAAGAAGGACCTAAATAAATAAAAAGCTATGCACTACATTTATGGAGTAGAAGACTCAGTAATATTAAGATGTCAGTTTAAGATGGAGCTGGAGTCCATTATCTTTAGCAAAGCAACACAGGGACAGAAAACCAAATATTGCATGTTCTCACTTATAGGCGGAAGCTAAATGGGAATGCATGGATACGTACAGGGGAGCAACACACACTGGGACCTTTCAGAGGATAGGGGGTGGGAGGAGGGAGAGGATCAGGAAAAATAACTAATGAGCACTAGGCTTAATACCTGGGTGACAAAATAATCTGTGCAACAAACCCCCATGACCCAAGTTTACCTATGTAACAAACCTGCACTTGTATCCCTGAACTTCGAAGTTAAAAAAAAGAGTCAATAGAATCTCAATTAAGTCCTGACAGTTGTTGTTTTTATTTTTCCCAACTTTTAGGTTCAAGGGGCACATGTGTAGATCTGTTACATGGATAAATTGCATGTCATAAGTGTCTGGTGTACGTATTTGTCACCTGGGTAATGAGCATATTACCCAATCGTTAGTTCTTCAAACTTCACCTTCCTCCCACCCTTGACCCACAGATGATCCCTGGTATCTATTGTTCCCCTCCTGGTGTTCATGTGTACTCAATGTTTTGCTCCCACTTATAAGAGAACAAACAGTCTTTAGTTTTCTATTTCTGTGTCAATTTGCTTAAAATAATGGCCTCCAGCTCCATCTATGTTGCTGCAAAGAACATGATTTTATTCTTTTTAATGCTTGTGTAGTACTCCGTGGTGCATATATATCAAATTTTCTTTTTTTAAAATTTTATTTAAGTTCTGGGATACATGTGCAGTACACGCAGGTTTGTTCCATAGGTATACCTGTGTCACAGTGGTTTGCCACACCTATCAACCCATCATCTAGGTTTTAAGCCCCACATGAATTAGGTGTTTGTCCTAATGCTGTCCCTTTCCTTGCCCCAAACCCCTCAACAGGCCCCTGTGTGTGATGTTCTCCTCCCTGTGTCCATGTGTTCTGTGTTCTCATTGTTCAATAACTACTTATAAGTGAGAATATGCAGTGTTTAGTTTTCTGTTCATTTGTTAGTTTGCTGAGAATGATGGCTTCCAGCTTCATCCATGCCCCTGCAAAGGACATGAACTCATCCTTTTTTATGACTGCATAGTATTCCATGGTGTATATGTGCCACATTTTCTTTATCCAGTGTATCATTAATGGGCATTTGGGTTGGTTCCAAGTCTTTGCTATTGTAAATAGTGCTGCAATAAACATACGTGTGCATGTGTCTTTGTAGTAGAATAACTTATAATCCTTTGAGTACATAACACAGTAATCGAATTGCTGGGTCAAATGGTATTTCTGGTTCTAGATCCTTGAGGAATTGCCACACTGTCTTCCACAATGGTTGAACTAATTTACACTCCCACCAACAGTGTAAAAGTGTTCCTGTTTCTCCATAGCCTCGCCAGCATCTGTTTTTTCCTGACTTTTTAATAATCACCATTCTAACTTGTGAGATGGTATCTCACCGTGGTTTTGATTTACATTTCTCTAGTGACCAGTGATGATGAGCTTTTGTGTTTCTTGGCCACAGAAATGTCGTCTTTTGAGAAGTGTCAGTTCATACCCTTTGCTTACTTTTTGATGAGGTTACTTGTTTTTTGTTGTAAATTTAAGTTATTTGTAGAGTTTGGATATTAGACCCTTGTCAGATGCGTAGGTTGCAAAAATGTTCACTCATGTTGTAGGATGTCTGTTCACTCTGAGGATAGTTTCTTTTGCTGTGCAGAAGCTCTTTAGTTTGATTAGATCTCATTTGTCAGTTTTGGCTTTTGTTGCCATTACTTTTGGTGTATTAGTCATGAAGTCTTTGCCCATGCCTATGTCCTGAAGGGTATTGCCTATATTTTCTTCTAGGGTTTTTATGGTTTTGAGTTTTACATTTAAGTCTTAATCCATCTTGAGTTAATTTTTGTATAAGGCGTAACGAAGGAGTCCTGTTTCAGTTTTCTGCATACGACTAGCCAGTTTTCCCAGCACCTTTCATTAAATAGGGAATCCTTTCCTCATTGCTTGTTTTTGTCAGATTTGTCAAAGATCAGATTGTTGTAGATATGTAATGTTATTTCTGAGGTCTCTGTTCTGTTCCATTGGTCTATATGTCTGTTTTGGAACCAGTACCATGCTGTTTTGGTTACTGTAGCCTTGTAGCAGAGTTTGAAGTCGGGTAGCGTGATGCCTCCAGCTTTGTTCTTTTTGCTTAGGATTGTTTTGGCTATACAGGCTCTTTTTTGGTTCCATATGAAATTTAAAATAATGTTTTCTAATCCCACGAAGAAAATCAATGGTAGCTTGCTGGGATTAGCATTGAATCTATAAATTACTTTGGGCAGTATGGCCATTTTCACTATGTTGATTCTTCCTATCAATGAGCATGGAATGTTTTTCCATTTGTGTGTGTCCTCTCTTATTTCCTTGAGCAGTGGTTTGTAGTTCTCCTTGAAGAGGTCCTTCATGTCTCTTGTAAGTTGTGTTCCTAGGTATTTTATTCTCTTTGTAGCAGTTGTGAATGGGAGTTCACTCATGATTTGGCTCTCTGCTTGTCTCTTGTTGGTGTATAGAAATGCTTGTGATTTTTGCACATTGATTTTGTATCCTGAGACTTTGCTGAAGTTGCTTATCAGCTTAAGAAGTTTTTGAACTGAGATGATGGGCTTTTCTAAATGTGTAATCATGTCATCTGCAAACAGACAATTTGACTTCTCTTTCTATTGGAATACCTTTTATTTCTTTTTCTTGCCTGATTGCTCTGGCCGTAATTTCCAATAATATGTTGAATAGGAATAGTGAGAGATGGCATTCTTGTCCTGTACCAGTTTTCAAACGGAATGCTTCCAGCTTTTGCCATCCAGTATGATATTGGCTGTGGGTTTGTCATAAATAGCGCTTATTACTGAGACATGTTCTATCAATACCTAGTCTATTTAGAGTTTTCAGCCTGAAGGGATATGGAATTTTATCAAAGGTCTTTTCTGCATCTATTGAGATAATCATGTGGTTTTCGTCACTGGTTGTGTTTATGTAATGGATTATGCATGTTGATTTGTGTATGTTGAACCAGACTTGCATCCCAGGGGTGAAGCTGGCTTGATCGTGGTAGATAAGCTTTTTGATGTGGTGTTGGATTGGGTTTGCCGGTATTTTGTTGAGGATTTTCACATTGATGTTCATCAGGAATATTGGCCTGAAATTTTTTTTTGTTGTGTCTCTGCCAGGTTTTTGTATCAGGATGCTGGTGGCCTCATAAAATGAATTAGGGAGGAATCTCTTTTTCTATTGTTTGGAATATTTAATAATAGCCATTCTCAGTGATGTGAAATGGCATCTCATTGTGGTTTTGATTTGCATTTCTCTAATGATTAGTGATGTTGAACATTTTTTTCATATACTTGTTGGCCACATATATGTCTTTTGAAAGGTGTCTATTCATAGTTTGTGCCCATTTAATGGGTTGTTTTATGCTTGTTAATTTAAGTTCCCTATACACTCTGCACATTAGACCTTTGTTGAATGCATAGTTTGCAAATATTTTCTCCCAAACAGAGAATAAAGATTGTCTGTTTACTCTGAGATGATTATATGGTTTTGTTGATCATTTCTTTTGTAGAAAGATGTAGAAGCTCTTTGGTTTAATTAAGTTTACTTGTAAATTTTTGTTTTTGTTGCAATTACTTTTAGAGTCTTTGTCATAAAATCTCTACCAGGGCCTATGTTCAGAATAGTATTTCCTAAGTTTTCTTCTAGGGTTTTTATAATTTTAGGTTTTACATTGAAGTCTTTAATCTTGAGGGGGGTGTGTGTGTATGTGTGTGTGTGTGTGTAAGGATAAAGTTCAGCTTCAATCTTCTGCATATGGCTAGCTAGTTATCCCAGCACCATTTATTGAATAGGGAGCCCTTTCCCCATTGCTTGCTATTGTCAACTTTATTGACGATCGGATGGTTGCAAGTGCACAGTTTTATTTCTGGGTTCTCTAACCTGTTCCATTGGTCTATGTGTCTATTTTTATATCAGTACCATGCTGTTTTGTTTACTGTAGCCTTGTAGTATAATTTGAAGGCCGGTAATGTGATGTCTCTAGCTTTGCTTTTTTTTTTTTTTTTTTTGGTTGGTTTTGTTTTGCC
>PVKV010013929.1:0-36231 GCA_004027835.1 Alouatta palliata | reverse complement strand
AGCAGCATTTTATAATTCTTATTGTAGAAATCTTCACCTCCCTGGTTAGCTGCATTCTTAGGTATTTTATTCTTTTTTGTGGCTGTGGTGAATGTGATTGCATTCTCGATTTGGCTATCAGCTTGAACATTATTAACGTATAAAAATTGCTACTGATTTCTATACATTTATCTTGTATCCTGAAACTTTGCTGAACTGCTTATCAGATGTAGGAGTCTTTGGGCAGAGAATATGGGGTTTTCTAGGTGTGGAATCATATTGCCTGTGAGGAGAGAGAATTTGATTTCCTCTTCTTATTTGGATACCTTTTATTTCTTCCTTTTGCCTGATTGCTTTGGATAACATTTCCAGTACTATGTTGACTGAGAGCAGTGAGTGTGAACATCCTTGTCTTGTTCCAGTTCTAAGGGGAATGCTTCCAGCTTTTGCCTGTTCAGTTGGATCTTGGCTGTGGGTTTGTCAAAGAAGGCTCTTATTATTTTGAAGTATGTTCCTTTGATGCCTAGTTTGTTAAGGTTTTTAGCATGAAGGAATGTTGGATTTTGTTGAAAGCCTTCCCTGCATCTACTGAGATGATCATGTGGTTTTTGTTTTTAGTTATGTTTATGTGATGAATCACATGTACTGATTTGCATATCTTTAACCTTTCATCCCAGGATTAAAGCCTACTTGATTGTAGTGAATTCACTTTTTCATGTGCTGCTGGATTCAGATTGCTCGTATTGTGTTGAGGTTTTTTTGCATTTACGTTCATCAGGAATATTGGCCTGAAGTTTTTGCTGTTACTGTTGTCTCTGCCAGGTTTTGGTATCAGAGTGACGCCGGTCAGGGAGGAACGGGTTAGGGAACAGTCCCTCCTCCTTAATTTTTCTGGATAGTATCAGTAGGATTGCTACCAGCTCTTCATACATCGGGTAGAATTAGGCTGTGAATACACCTGGTCTGGGTTTTTTCTGATTGGTTGGGTTTTTTTAACTGATTCAATTTTGAAACTCATTATTGATTTGTTCAAGGTTTCATTTTCTTCCTGATTCCATCTTAGGAGGTGGTGTGTTTCCAGGAATTTATTCATTTAGTCTAGATTTTCTAGTTTGTGTGCATAAAAGTGTTCATAACAGTCTTTGGGTTTTTCTTTGTATTTCTGTGGGGTAGATGATAATGTCCCTTTTGTCATTTTTGATTGTGTTTATTTGGATCTTCCCTCTTTTTTTCTTTATTAGTCTAGCTAGTGGTCTGTCAATCTTATTTATTCTTTCAAATAACCACTTTAAAAAAAATCTTTTGTATGGTTTTTCATGTCTCCATCTCATTCAGTTCAGCTCTGATTGTGGTCACTTCTTTTCTTCTGCTAGCTTTGGGGTTGGTTTGCTCTTGTTTTTCTAGTTCTTCTAGGTGTGATGTTAAGTTGTTCATCTGAGACCCTTCTAACTTTTTGATGTGGGTATTTAGCCCTATAAACTTCCCTCTTAACACTGCCTTAACTGTGACCCAGAGATTCTGGTGCAATGTATATTTGTTTTCATTAGATTCAAATAATTTCTTTCTGCCTTAATTTCTTGTTTACCCAAAAGTCATTCAGAAGGAGATTGTTTAATTTCCATGTAATCACATGGGTTTAAGAGCTCTCCTTGGTGTTGATTTCTATTTATTTTACTGTGGTCTGAGAGTGTGATTGTTATAATCTCATTTTTTTCAATTTGTTGAGAATTGCTTCATGGTTGAGCATGTTCTTGATTTTAGAGTATGTGCCATATGCAGATGAGAATGTCTGTCTGTTGTTGTTGGGTGTTCTATAGATTTCTGTTAGGTTCATTTAATCAAGTGTCGAGTTTAGGTCTCAAATATCTTAGTTATTTGCCTCAATTGTGTCTAATACTTGTAATGGGGTGTTGAAGTCTCCCACTATTACTATGTGGTTATCTAAGTGTCTTTGTAGGTCTCTAAGAATGTGTTTTATGAATTTGGGTACTCCAGTGTTGGGTGCACATATATTTGGAATAGTTGAGTCTTTTTGGTGAATTGAACACCTTATTATGTAATGCCCTTTGTTGTCCTTTTTGATCATGATTGGTTTAAAGTCTATTTGTCTGAAATAAGAATAGCAACCCCTGCTTTTTTTTGTTTTCTGTTTTCTTGACAAATTTTTCTCCATGCCTTTAATTTGATCCTATGGGTGCCATCACATGTGAGAGATGGGTGTCTTGAACACAGTATTCAGTGGGTCTTTCTTCTTTATTCAGCTTGCCACTCTGTGCCTTTTCAGTGAGGTGTTTAGCCCATTTGCATTCAAGGTTAACACTGATAAGTGCAGATTTGATCATGTCATCATGTTGTTGGCTGTTACGCAGACTTGACTGTAGAGTTGTTTTATAATGTTAGTGGTCTATGTACTTTGTAATTTTGCCACAGTCTTTTTTATATAGAAATTAATATGTATGTGAAAAGGACTTAGAAAAGTCAAAACAATCTTTAAAAGAATAAAGTTGAAGGATGGACACTACCAGATTTCAAGACTTACTATAAGGTGACAATTATTAGGATAGTATAATATTGACTTAAGGATAGACAGATCAATAGAGCAAAGTAGAGAGTTCAGAAATATACATATATATGTGTATATATAGCTAACTATATACAGATTACATATCTATTGATAGATAAGTAAATAGATCTCTATTAGTCATAACTCTTCAGAGAAATAGTACCTAGACATACACACACATATATGTATGTAGAGAGAGAGAGAAAGGGAAAGAGAGGTTGATTGATCAATTGCAAAGAATTGGCTCACAGAATGATGAAGACTGACATGTCTCAGGATCTACAGAATGGGTCAGGAAGCTGGAGACCCAGGAGAGCCAATGCTGTAGCTCCAGTCCAAACCCAAAAGCCTGAGAAACATGAGAACTGAAGGGCAGTTCCACTGCTAAGGCCAGTTGGCTGGACACTTAGGAAGAGCTACTGTTTCAGTTTCAGTTTTTCATAAATGAAAAAGCTAATGTCCCAGTCCAAAGGCAGTCAGGCAAAATAATTCTCTCTAACTCAAGGTAGGGTCAGTCTTTTTGTTTAATTCAAGCTTTCAACTGATTGGACGAGGCCCACTTACCTTAGGGAAAACAATCTATCTGCCTATCTAAATGTTAATCTCATCCAAAACACTCTTATAAAAATACCCAGAATAATGGTTGACCAAATATTAAGGCACTCCATGGCCCAGTCAATTTACTATAAACACACATAGACACACACACACATTCACATATTGATTTCATTTTTAAGGAAATTGTCAATACAATGAAGAAATAAGAAGTCTTTCAAATAAATTATGCTGGAGCAACCGAACATCTGTATGGAAAAAATTAATTTTTCCATTACCTCACACTATAGAGAAAAATTAATTTAAGATGAATTATGTGACTAAATACAAAAGCTAAAGCTAGAAAATACCTAGAAGAAAGCATAGGAGAGTACTCTTATAACATGTGGCAGAAAATATTTTTTAAGCAAAACAAAACACAAAACACATTTTTAAAAACATATTAATTAGACTTTATCAATATCAAAAATAATTACTCAGCAGAAGATACTATTAAGAAAGTAAAAAGATAAGCTAAAGACTACGAGAAAATATACTGTATTAAATAGAAAATACTTTAATTCAGACTATATAGTAAATTTAAAAAATAACAAACAGAAAACAATGCAAATAAAAACAGAAAAAAAGAGAAAGAAATAAAGGACATCTAAATTGGAAAAAAGGAAGCCAAAACAATTCTGTTTGCCAATGATATAATTGTATATCTAGAAAACCCTAAAGACTCCTTCAAAAGATGCCTAGATTTGATAAACGAATTCAGTAAAGTCCCAGGTTACAAAATCAATCTGCACATCACACTGCTATACACCAACAACAACCAAGCTGAGACGCAAATAAAGAACTTAGTCCCTTTTATAATAGCTACAAAAATAAAAATAAAATATCTAGGAATATACTTAACCAAGGAAGTGAAAGATCTCTACAAGGAGCACTACAAAGGACTGCAAAATAAATCACAGATGACTCAAAATAATGAAAATACATACCATGCTCATGAATTGGAAAAATAAATACTGTGCAAAAGACCATAATGTCCAAAGCAATCTACAGATTCAATGCAATTCTTATCAAAATACCAACTTCGTTTTTCACAGGATTAGAAGAAACTATTCTAAAATTCACATGGAACCAAAAAAGAGCCCAGATAGACACGGCAATTCTAAGCGAAAGGTACAAACCTGGAGTCATCACACTGACTTCAAATTGTAATGTAGGGCTATAGTAACCAAAAACACCGTGGTGCTGGTATAAAAGTAAATACCTAGACCAATGGAATAGAATAGAGAACCCAGAAATAAAAACAAATGCTTAAAACCAAATGATCTTTGAAAAAACATACATTGAGGAAAGGATGCTCTGTTCAATAAATGATGCTGGGAAAACTGGATAGCCACATGTAGAAGAATGAAACTGGATCCCTATTTCTCACCATATACAAAAATCAACTCGAGATGGACTAAGAACTTAAATCTAAGACTCAAAATCATAAAAGTTCTAGAAGAAAACCCAGGAAAACTTTTCTGGACACTGGCCTATGCAAAGAATTTATGGCTAAGACACCAAAAGCAAATGCAACAAAAACAAAAATAGAGAAATGAAACCGAATTGAACTAAACAGCTGCTGCATAGAAAAATAATTATCAGAGTAAACAGACAACCCACGGAATGGGAGAAAATATTTACAAACTATGCATCCAACAAAGGACTAATATCCAGGATCTTCAAGGAACTCAAACAAATCAGCAGATAATAATAGTCCCCCTTAAAAGTAAACAAATGTCATGAATAGTTCTCAAAAGAAGATACACAAATGGCCAAGAGACATGGGAAAAAAAAAGTTGAACATCACAAATCATCAGGTAAATGTGAGTTAAAACCACAATGAGATGCCGCCTTACCCCAGCCAGAATGGCCATGATTAAAAAGTTAAAAACCAATAAATGCTGACATGGATGTGGAAGAAGGGAACACTTGCACACTGCTTGTAGGAATGAAAACTAGTATAACCTCTGTGGAAAAGAGTATGGAGATTTCTCAAAGAACTAAAAGTGGATCTATCATTTGATCCAGCAATCTCATTACTGAGTACCTACTCAAAGGAAAAGAAGTCGTTACATCAAAAGATTCCTGCATGCACATGTTTATCGCAGCACAATTCACAATTAAAGAGACATAGAACCAACCTAAGTGGCCATCAACCAAGAAAATTTGGTATATATCACCACGGAATACCACTCAGCCATAAGAAAGAATGAAATATCATCTTTCGCAGCAATTTGGATGGAAACGGAAGTAACTCAGAAATGGTAAACCAAATACTGTACGTTCTCACTCATAAGTGAGAGCTAAGCTATGAGTATGAAAAGACATACAGAGTGGTATAATGGACATTGGAGATTCAGAAGGGGGAAGGGTGGAAGGAGGGTGAGGGATAGAAAAGTACGTATTGGGTACAATGTACACTACTGTGCTAATAGGTGCACTAAAATTTTAGACATCGCCACCATACAATTCATCCATGTAATCAAGCCACTTGGATCCCTAAAGCTATTGAGTTTTTCTTTTTAATATGAACAGCCATTTCACAGAAAATATCAAAATAATCAGTGAACATAGAAAAAGGAGCTTAATATCACAAGTAATCAGGAAAAGGCAATTGAATATCAAATAAAATACTACTACAAACCCACCAAAATGGATAAAATAGAAAAGATTGATAATACCATGTGTTGATGGAAATATAGAGCAAAAGGAAATCTGACACATTTCTGGAGGAAAGTTTACAAAACTGTTTAGCACTTTCTAATAAAATTAAACATGTTTATCCAATGACCCAGAAATCCCACTTCTCAGTAAATATTTAAAATCAGTGAGTTCACATATGCACAAAAAGATTTGAGCAAGAGTGTTCACCACAACTCTGTAACAGCAGGAAACTAGAAGCATTTCAGAGATCTAGGATAATGGTGTGGAATATTCATAAAATGAAATCTTATGTAGCAATAAACAGAACAAAAAACCAACATTATTTTTTTTTTTAAATTACATTGAGCACAAGACTTCAGACACAAAAGACTGCATACCGTATAATTCCATTTATATGAATTTCAAGAACAGTCAATGATGACAGAAGTCAAAGTAGTGATCACCTCTGGAAGGTGGAATATTCATTGATAAATATGTGCATCATGGCATCAAACATCACTTATTTTCCCAACAAAATAATCTAAATGCCAGATAGCACTGTATGGTCACAGACAAGTTCTAGTGTTCCCATTTAACATATCACTATTCAACCATTAAGAAATTCAGTTATGACTTTTGAAGTAGCATTAACCAAGGGAGACTAACATTTATCCAGTAAAATTCCTAACAGGCACACATGGAAAGCAAAAAAAAAAAAGAACAACAGAAATTTTACTGTGGTTCTGTGTCAATATTGAGTGTACAAGTTGTTTTATAATTATGATTTTTGATATACTTTTCAAGTATTCTAAATCATCATGTATTTTTAAAAACGTAAATGTGTTTCTACAAAATGCTACTCTAAGAGAAAAGCTTCTGTTTCTTTGCTTATTGGCAGTGCCACCATGTGCTGAACATAGGGTTGTTCCTATTGGCACTTTCAACTTGGTCCTGGGAAGGGGCAGCTCCAGGCAACCCCCTGGGAGTTCCCCAGAAGGAAACGGCAACAGAAGCTAAAAAATGTAAACAACCCAAGTGCTGATGCAACAATTGGTAAGATGCCAAGTCCCCACTGGACAGGAAGACGGTACATCTCAATTTGTCTGGGACGACCCTGGTTTATTCCTGTCTGGTTTGCAAGATAAAGCATATGATAGTTCTCATACAGAGGAGGAGGACCCCTGTGGCTTCTTAGACGCTCGTATCATAAGTAAGCATTCATTTTTGACTGTGTGATTGTCCAGAGAATGCACAGAAAGGAGACTGGGTTTTCTAGAGTAGAAGCAGTAAAGCTTGCCCTGGAAGGTGACCAACCATTCATTTCAGATTTGGCTTCCTTTGACATCTGTGTAGTTTGGGAAGTCTTTATAAATGAGACATGATTTATACCAGGTCTCAAATGATTTCTGTTTAGAATAAATGGAATTATAGGTTAATGGAATGTTAGAAGTAATGCATATAGTGATGGGATATGATAAGAAGTGTAGGTGGTATGAAGAAAGATATAAGGAAGTGGTCTTGTAATGTTTTCATGGGCAATGCATGGGCTTTTCTCCCCCAGCATCCCAATGGAAGTCCCCTCTTCTTCTGCAGACTTGCCTTTCTGGAGAGACTCAGACCTGGAGGCTGAGCATATTGATTAGTGCTGGCTCCCTCCCCTAACTTCCTCCAGAAGTTAGACATGTTTCCTATAAAATGAAAAGTTTTCACCATTGTGGTTCTCCTCAGAGCCTTAACAAGTGAAATGAGATGAGCAGGGAAAATTAAAGGTACACGGAGCCCCAGCTCTGCTTCCTTGAGCAGTTTTAGTTTTAATCTGTTACGTCAGAACTTGCCAATAAGTTAATCCTTGAGAATAGACTTTAGAAGGTAAACAAATCTCTGAGAACCACAACATTGCATAAATTTACCAACTCTATTACGTTGCCATCTAAGATTGTGGGCACTAAGATTGCCCAGTACCATCGTGGGCAGATGGCAGGATGCGTGGGTTCTAAGATTCTGACGCAACAAAATGATTCTAAAATCACAGGATTCTATAGGTCTCAGAGACTTCTATATAAAGATTATTGGGTTGGGAAACAGCTGGCTGAACTTCTACTCTAGACATGACTGCATTGCTAACATAGGACCTTTATAAGTTCTCACTCTGACTGGTGAACCAGGGTAGATTTTCAGGTCTTCATAGAATATCATCCATCCAGAGCCATCAGCAAATAGTCCCAGAAGGTCTCAGTATTTCTTTCCCATGTACAGAATCACCTTGATTTATGGCAGCAGGTTCTTCTGGAAAAGGCATAAAAGAAGATTTATAGTATTAGACCTATGAGTTGCCATAGGATGGCTGTTCACTCTGATGATAGTTTATTTTGCTGTGCAGAGCTTGTTAATTAGATCCCACTTGTCAATTTTGGCTTTTGTTGCAATTGCTTTTGACATTTTCATCAAGAAATCTTTGCCTGTGCCTATGTCCTGAATGGTATTGCCTAGAATTTCTTCTAGGGTTTTTATAGTTTGGGGTTTTACATTTAAGTCTTTAATCCATCTTAAGTTCATTTTTATATGAGGTGTAAGGAAGGGGTCCAGTTTCAGTGTTCTGCATGTGGCTAGCCAGTTTTCCCAGCATAGTTTATTAAACAGGGAATCCTTTCTCCATTGCTTATTTTTGTTAGGTTTATCAACAATCAGATGGTTATAGATGTATAGTCTTCTTTCTGAGATCTCTATTCTGTCCCATTGGTCTATGTGTCTGTGTCTTTTTGTACCAGTACCATGCTGTTCTGGTTACTGTAGCCTTGTAGTATAGTTTGAAGTCAGGTAGTGTGATGCCTCCAGCTGTGTTCTTTTTGTTTAGGATTGTCTTGGCTATTCCACTGAAGCCTGTCAGGGAGTGAGGGGAAGGGAAAGCATCAAGATAAATAGGTAATGTAGGTGGAGCTTAATACCTAGGTGATGAGTTAATAGTGCAGCAAACCACCATGGCACATGTTTACCTATGTAACAGACCTGCACGTCCTGCACATGTATCCCGGAACTTAAGATAAAAATTTTAAAAAAGAACATACTCCTAAATCTAAAAAGAAAGAGCAGGGGTTAGCTCACCAAACCTGGATAGGAGAGTTATGGAAAGACCATCCTGAAGGAAGTTAAAACCATTGGTTGAGGGATGTATCCACGTTCAGGAACACAGGGAGACAACAGAGGAAGAGGAAACTCAACTCTTCACCCCACTCTGTCGTCCTCAGGGGCTCCCTTGTGACTAAACCCAACCAGAAGCTAGAAGGCCAGCAACCTCACTGATGTAACCCACCAAGATTGGGTTCCCAGGGCAGAGAACAGAATGGAAAAGCAAGGAATGTGTGTCTGAAGGGACAGCTTGTAATATCCTTTTCTCCTGTGGGTCTGGACACATTGTGTCAAAGTTAGGTAGGACGCAAAATAGAGTGGTGTACAATCTTCTGATACTCTCTTGAAGAGATTGCGTTAAGATTGAAATGATCAGTTCCCTGAATACTTGGAGGAATTCGTTGTTCAAGTCCTTTGAGCCCAGAGAATGTTTTGTGGGAAGATTTTCAATTACTGATTCCATTTCTTTAATAGCTTTAGAATGACTTTCGATTTTTTGTTTCTTTGTGGACCCTGGTAAGTTAGATTTTGGGAAATTCATCCATTTCCTCTAAATTAAATTTTTGGCATAAGGTTCTTATTTTCTTTTTGGTGTATGTAGGCTCTGCAACTGGTTATATGTACCCTTTTCCTTTTGCTTTTCCTTTTCTTTAGTTTTTTTTAGTGTAGGTGGAGCTTAATATCTAGAAGATGGGTTGATAGGTTCATCAAACCACCATGGCACATGTTTACCTATGCAACAGCCCTGCATGTCTCACAGGAGTTAATTTTCATTGTTTTTCTTTTTCCTGTTGGAGAAAGCGGAGAACAGCTCCTTGGATAGCTTCCCATGGTGAGTGGCTGGGGCACATTCCTCTCTGGCTCCTTGTGGCTGGACAGCCAGAAGGAAGCCATGCTGTGCTGCTTCAGCCCTCAGCTTCCCTCTTGCATTTCCTAGAAAAGTCTTTGGTCCACACCTTCAGCTCAGCAGATTCAGGACCCCCCTTCATCATGACTTGGTCATCACCCTGCTCAGGCCAAGGTCCTCCAAGAGCTCCAACCCTCTTCACTCGTGTAAACGGCAGGCAGAACAGCCAGAGGAACAGAGAGACTAAGAAACATTGTGAAATCTCTAACTCTTGCCCTCCAACATGAAAGTCTCTGGAGCACTTCTGTGTCTGCTGTTCATAACAGCAGCCTTCAGCCCCCAGGGGCTTGCTCAGCCAGTTAAGGCCCCTCTTCCCTTCGTCTCTCCCTTCCTTTTCCTCTGTTTCTCTCTTCCAGAAAGCCCTAAGCCCAGGTGCCCCCACTTTTTTTTAAGACAAAGTCTTACTCTGTGGCCCAGCTTGGAGTGCAGGGCTGTGATCTCAGCTCACTGCAACCTTCACCTCCCAGGTTCAAGCAATTCTCTTGCCTCAGCCTCTGAGTAGCTAGGAATACAGGCACCTGCCACCATGCCCAGCTAACTTTTGTATTTTTGGTAGAGACAGGGTTTCACTATGTGGGCCAGGCTGATCTTAAACTCCTGACCTCAAGTGATCTGCCTGCCTTGGCCTCCCAAAGTGCTTGGATTACAGGCGTGAGCCATCGCGCCCAGCCATTGCCTCACTTCTAAGCTCACCAGAGCAGTAAGATTCCTCAGAGGTTTACTTTAACATCTAATTTTAAAGACAGAAAGCTGAAGCCCAGGTTGGGGACAGAAGAGATCCTACCCAGCCACCTCCATGTTATCCCAGAGCAAGAATGAAACCTAAGATTTTGACTCCAAATTTAGGGCCTTTTCTTTGACCTCATCTCATCATCCCAAACTCTGCAGATCTGGGACCATGCGCAGGACCTTTCCCACTGGCCTTGCCCATGGCCTCCCCTAGATGACAGTGACACGTCCCCACCATGCAGCTGAGAGTTTGAGATCCTGGGGCACATGTCACAGGTCTCACCTCACCTTAAGTTCTAGGGTGGGAGCGCTGGGCCTGGGGGTAAGATCTACTTCTTCCTCTTTGCTTTGCAACCCATACAGATTCTCCTTGCTGCATTCAAGCTGAGAAAAGCCTAACACATCCTCAAAGGCTTTTCCTTTATAACTTTATTTCTAAGTGCACTCAATGTCCCATCCACCTGCCCGCTTCACATTTAGCAGTTAGAAGATCTCCTTGCAGAGGCTGAAGAACTATCGATCACCAACAGGCGGTGTCCCCAGAAGGCTGTCATGTGGGTAGAAAACTGCTCACCTGGCTTCTCTCCACCCCCACGTTCCCCAATCCAAAGTTCTGCCCCAGGAGACAGACATCAGGCTGACTTTGGATCTGACTCAGGATGAGATCTAACCGGAACATGTGATGCAAATCCTCCTATTTTGACTGCTCAACAGTCCCAGAGGGTCTATAACTTCCTATGCCCTACTCCCTGGATGGGCACCAGCCCACACCCTTTAGCAGATGCCAGGATCAGTTTCCCAGGACCAGCAAGAGTAGCAGCTGCCTCCAGAGAACCCTTCTGTCCACACACCTACTTCCTGTCCCAGAAGGATGCCCCTTCACCTGTAGCAGGTGGGCCAGGCAGGTTTACAGCCCAGTGTGTCATCTCCTGGGTAAACCCTCAAAGAGTTCTGTCCTAACAGTGCCAGCTTTCCTTCCTCCACAACTTCAGAACCAAACTGGGCAAGGAGATCTGTGCCGACCTAAAGGAGAAGTGAGTTCAGAATGATATGAAACGCTTTGGCCAGAAAGCTCACACCCCGAAGACTTGAACTCTGCTACCCACACTGAAATCAAGCCGGAGTATGTGAAATGACTTTTCCATTCTCCTCTGGCCTCCTCATCTATACTTTGGAATGTTTCTACCATCATTTTCAAATAGAATGCATTCTGTTTTGTGATACAGAATGTACTCTGTGTTGAGCAATGTTGGCTGTGATTTGAATTGTTGCTGGTTTGGAGTTTGAGTATGGGTGATCTTTCTTAAAGCAAGGCCTTGAGCAAGTTGCTTCCTGTCTGTGGGCCCCTGTGCCTTCCACTGGGAGCTGCTGGCAGTGGGTTTCTCTTCTGCTCGCAAGGGTTGAGAGTGTGCCTGTGGGAGTCATGGCCATGAAGGGATACTGCAAGGCAGGGAGGAGAACTCATCGTGAATGCCAGGTGTTGCAAAGTATGTTATTGTGGAAAGATGAATGCAACAGTAGGCCTGCTGACATTTTGCAGAAAACACAATTTATTTAAAATCTCTTACACAGTGATGTTTTCTTCAGGGGTAACTTCCAATCGGCAAAGGCTCTCAGAGGTGTGGGTGGATGGTGGAGCACGCTCGTGGAAGGCGAGTGTGGAGGCCCTGGCCGTGGGGCTAGCCTGGCTCATCTGAGTTTCAAGGAGGGCCTGCCTCACCAGCCCAGGCTGTTCTGGAACAAGCGCTCCAGTCCCCAACATGGGCACTCCTGGCTCACAACTCATCAGTCTCATATTCAGTTCATTTCTTCCTTTAAAATCACACTCCTGCCCAAAGTAAACCCCTTCCTCTGCCCCAATCCATGCCTCCCCAGTACAAGCAGCAAGCGATTCTGACTTCACGTTCCCCTGACTCCTACAGGGAAACCAGATGACCAAGGCCTAGTGAGCCCCAGGATCGGCAGGGAAGAGGGAACTTGGGCAGAACAGACCTTAGACGATGGGGAAGTGTGGTCATAGCAAAGATTCTTCCAGGGGAGGTGCAAGATGACAATGTGGGGAGAGAGCCTGGGGGGAAATGTCCCCCAAATGGTCAGATTTAGAGTTCCACGGTGTAAAAGTTGGAGACATGTAGGAAGGAAAGTTGAGGGCAGGTTCTGGAGGAATTAGAATATCAGAGTGGGGAGTTTAGACTCCATTCTGAAGGCCAAGAGGAAGGTGTGAAGGTTTTTGAGTCATCTAGAGGGAAGGATGGGTACCAGGAAGAGTAGCCAGTGGCTGTGAATGAGATGCAGTTGGGAAGGGAAGGCTGAAGACAGCCTACTGCAATTGTCTAAGCAACAGGAAATAGCAGGTGACGAAGGGCAGTCATGGGGGTGGAGGGGAGGGGGCAGATTAAGAAGACTCGGCCAGATGTGTGACATGTTGAATGGGGAAAGAGGGAAACACAGCATTGAGAACTTCGCCCTCTAAAAGTGACCTTTAAAGGCATGCCAACCCCAAAACCTAGAATTACTTCCTTCCCTGGCTGTTCTCCTCGAATCATGCTTTGTACAAATTGGAGCTTGTGATTGTCCCTTTTAAAGCACCAGGACCTCCTCTTCCACCGAGGGTTCTCCCACTCTTCCCAAGACAGCCTCACTCCTCCAGATAAGCTGGGTGGGCATCTCGATCAGACCCGGAACCCACCCATGCCTGGACACCCAAGGAGAGATGGGCACTGCTGACAACAGCAGGGCCTGTCCCCTAGATCTGGTACCACATGGCATCAGGCAGTACACTTGGCAATTTAGGACACCAGGAGGTATTGTCCCGGGAGGCAACAGCCCTGGGTTCTATCACCAGATCTGCCACCTCCACCCCAACTTTCTGCTTCTCTGTTTAGCCCTCAGTCACCTCACAGGCAGAGAGCCTCACATGATCCCTTCATACAGGGCGGCTGTGATTTAGTTATGACATCACCCCCTGAGCCCTCTGGGCAGGGCAGGAAGAAGAGTCTTACACCCAAATGTGGCCCAGCTGTGAACCCCAGCTTTCTTTTCCACTGTACCCCTCTTGGCAGCCAAACTTGGAGGCAGAGAATCTGCACCACCACCCCCAGTCAAAGCTTAGCCCCCAGGACGAAGGCAGCCACTGAGAGGTAGAGAGTCAGTAATTTAGCTCGGTTCCCCTGGCACCAGGTGCAACATGCCGCCCACCTCATTCCCCATCATCCTTCAGCCCCCGGCCCCCACCTCTCAATGCCCATCAAGTGTTCACTCTGAAATCCAAGAGACACAGAGGGGCAGAGGTTGATGATTCTATAATTTAAATGTAAAAAGTGTGACAACATAGCTCATGAAGACCAAGCTGACCCTCCACGTCCCAGCAAACGTGGAGAAGAACAGTGCAGGGTTGGGGGTTTCAGAGGCAAGTGAAGCCATGTGATTTCCAGAGCCCATGATGGAAATAAATCTGCTCACATTCTTTTTGGCGGGCAGTAGCTCAGCTTTTTTACATGCTTCTGAGCCCAATCATCCGTCTTCAAGGCACAGGCTTCCTTGCCTCCCTTCAGCTTGAATCTGTGAACAGAGAACAAGAGAGAGGGCTGAGCCACCCAAGCCGCCACTGTATGGGCACCGCACAAGCCCCATCTCTTCCTGCTGCCGGGTGCCCTAGGTTGCTGCACAAGCTCTGTTGCTTGCACGCCGGGAAACAGCCAACGCACCAGGAGCTTGTGAATTAAGCTTCCTGGACCCCTCTGCTGGTTTCAGTTTTGTGTATCAGGGTGGGGCTGAAGACCCTGAAAACATTCTGATGATTAGCTGGGATGAAAAATTCCCATCCTAGAATAGCTCTCTGCTCCAGCGTTAATGTCTCTATGTCCATATGGGACCTTACTTGTTGCATAGGACTCTGTGTGTGTGTGTGTGTGTGTGTGTGTGTGTGTGTGTGTGTGTGTGCGCTTCTCTTTTGATCTTATTTCCTAAACCAGACTATTGTCCAATCTGTATATCAACTTCGTCTCTTACTATCTGGGCGATCTTAGACAAATATCTCTATCTTCCTCAATGTCACTTTTCATGATAACAAAAATATGTGCCCCAAGAGGACTGGCAGAGATAACACACATGAAAGTGCCTTAAAATACTGACTGGTTTGTGAAAGCTACCCCAATTAAGTTTATAAAGACCCAGTGATGCCGGTGTCATGTTTATGCCCCTTCTCAGATAAGGAATACAGAAAGATACACAGATAATTAGGTACAAAGGAGTCACCTGTCCAAGGTTACCCAAGACTATAGGTTCCAAATCCAGAGGCAGGAACTCATCCTGGTTCCCTTGCTCTTTCCACTGCACAATAGTCCCTCGTGCTTTTGTTAAACAATTCCTTCCTCTGAGCCTGTAATGCTGGGATATAATACTTGGCACCTTGGAGTTTCAGGAAACGCAAGTCACTGCAGGAGCACAGAGGCAGCCCTCTTAACACCTGCTAGGAAGCTCAACGCTCCCCCTAGCGCCCAAGCTCGGCTTGCACCCAGGTGTTGGCGGCTCTGGGTTTAGAAACCTTATTCTGGTGAAATACTGCCATCTAGTGTCTACTGTTCTAATTCCAGGCTGGTGGGTTTCTGTTCTCTAGGGAGAGATTGAACAGGTGATCACTTACATGAAACCACCATAGGGGCAGCTGGAGCTGGTGCTTCTGTAACACTGGATTGCCTCCAGGGAAATCTTTTTCTTCACAAACAAGAAGCAACAGCTGGAGAAGGACACATGCACTAGAAGAGAAACACAAATGGTGGTTTGCATCCATTTCTCAACCTCCCACCTGTAGCACAAGTTTTAAAAAGCAAACAAGCTAAAAAACTCCCCCCAGGACAAGCCCTGGCTTGGAGACCACATCTAGAGGGCGCCAGCATGGCCGTGTCTCATCAGCTACCTTGTTCTGTTCTGGGTCTAGGTGAAGAGTCAGAAGATTGGAGTTCAGATCTGAGCTCCCCTCACACCAGCTGAGTAGCCTTGATGAAAGTGTACCCTCACCCCAGCCCCAGACTTCCCATCTGTAAAATAAGACCTTTTGGAGCCTGGTTTCTAAAAGCTCATCCAGTTTTGGTATTTCACCACACATGCATGGTTCTGCCGCAATATTCACGTCCAAGGGCTCTGGGCCCTACACCCTGGGGGCCTGGCTAGTCTGACACAGGACACTATGGTCCACAGTTCCCAGACCTGACCTGGGGAAGATTGGGAATTGTCCAAGGAGTCCAAACTGATGAGATGACGAGGGAAGAGCTCCAAGGAACTAGCTAGCTCCCTACTCAGCCTATTAAATCCCCTCCTGCCCTAGTCTTCTGCTCTTTCCCAGCCCCCAACCCCCACTCTGTCCATTTGTGCATTCTCCTCCTACACCTCATCTCCCAAGAGACTTGCATTCCAATCCCAGCTTCTTCATCCTAGTTTTTCTTTTCACAACCCTTTTCATGACTGTTACTAGGTTGGTATTCTCCAAACAGCCTCGGAGAGTGGACATCAACACCTGCATTTCACTGATAGAGAAAGCAGAGTTTGAGAGCTAAAGTGACTTGCCCAAGCGTAGCTGGCTGATAGAGCCCTAGTCCTGCCTTCAGACCCTGCTTGGTGTCTGTCACACTATGGAAGCTACACCCAGGCCCTGCCCTAGACCTTGGCCTCCCAGCTTTACCTAAGTAACCTCACAGGTTCTCTTCCTTGGGCCTGGATGAAGCAGAGCTGCCTTGTACTGAAGCTGGAAGTTCATTTCTCTGTGTTTGCCCCAACTCATGGTTCTCCCGCTGGCCCTCACCCCCAGCCCACCCAAGTTCACCATTCCTCCTCTTTAGGTAGGAAGAGGGGAGATAGGGTTGGTGAGGCCTGCTCCAACCCCAGAGTGGCTGACCACGTTTCTACTCTCCCCAGAGAGAAGCAAAGTGATGCCTGCCACACTCACTGCTCTTGCTGTCCACGTCTTGTGGCCACATCCCAGCTAGCAGCAAGCACACCAGGGCCATGCTGATGAACTGCATGTCTGAAGGTCTGGCTCGGGTCTTCCTGGAGCAGCCTTGATGAGTCTGGTGAAGCTACAAGCTCACCACTGTGCCATCCTGTGATGCCGAGGGCTTTTATTTTGAGACCAGCTGGAGTTTTCCAGGCCATGGTGGGAGGCACAAGTGAGAAGCCACAGGGACAGGGAACAGTTGCTCACACCCAGTGACCATGTGGTAAACTCCTCTCCGCGCCTCTCCTGGGTGGTATTCGTGGTGGTGATGGATTGATAGGTGACATTGGGAACTTCCCCAAGTGTGGGAGCCGATAAGAATCTTGAAAAAGTGCGTGGGAACTGCCCTGGTTGAGTGGGAAGCTAAGAAAAGTAAGTGAGAGGAAGTGACCCACGTGTGGCTTGTCCAGCCCTACGTCCTTCCATTCAGGCATGCAGCTGCTCCTGCGGGGCAGAAGAGTCTGGACCTGGACAGAGATACACCTGCATTTGAATCCCGGTTCTGCAGATGAGGGAGGGATTACATAAACTTACCCAAATGCATATCCACACAAAATGCAAATAGCAATACATGTCTCAAGGGCGTGCCATAAGAATTAAATAAGATTCTCTATGTCAAGTGTCTGGCCTAGATACTTGCTATTTCTATTTTTTTTCAAGCCTCAACACTTTTCAATAGCTTATTCTGTTCTAGGTCCTTGGGTAGCCCCAGTGAAGGCAGTTACCAACGAGATGCCCTTCCTGACTTTGAGCCATTTCTCTTCAACTCACAAGTAAACAAGCGAAAAGCACCCAGAGCTACTCACTAGCATCTGAGAGTCCTGCCAGGGAATGTTCCCTCTCTGTTTTCTAGAGTCTCGTTCAGTCGCCCAGGCTGAGCACAGTGGCACAAACATACTGCCACCTCAAACTCCTGGACTCAAGCGACCTTTCCGCCTCAGCCAGGGAATTTTGCCTTTTTTTTTCCCTAGGGTTTCACTTTGTCGCCCAGGCTGGAGTGTAGTGGTGCAAAGTCACTGCAGCCTCAGACTCCTGGGCCCAAGCGACCCTCCTGCCTTAGCCTCACAAGTAGGTAAAACTATAGGTGTGCGCTACCTCACCAAGATAATTATTTTTTATTTTCATAGAGATGGAGTCTCACAGTGTTGCCCAGGCTGGTCTTGAACTCCTAGGTTCAAGCGATCCTTCTGCCTCGGCCTCCCAAAGTGCTGGGATTACAGGTGTGAACCACCACCCCAGACAGGAGGATGTTCTTTAAGCAACGCCTCCTGTGCCCT
The DNA here is from genome assembly GCA_004027835.1 of Alouatta palliata. NCBI lineage: Eukaryota > Metazoa > Chordata > Mammalia > Primates > Atelidae > Alouatta > Alouatta palliata. The sequence continues at coordinate 18,418 of PVKV010013929.1, read as the reverse complement.
GATGTGGAGAGGGGAATGCTAAGCAGAGGTGGGGTCTGGTGTGAGGACATCAGGGTGCACACTTCATTCCAAGTCATCAGGAAAAGCCGAGTGTAGGGTGCAAGGAAAGTGACAGGAGTGAGAGAGTGGCTGCAGAGAGATGTGACTCTGCAGCTCCAGAGAAGGCTGGGTCATGAAGACGGACGCAGTGCTTGGAATAAAGAGCACATAGTAGGTGCTCAAGAAAAAGTAGCAGAGCCGACTCTAGGCATTGAAATCATGAAGCCCATGTGTATCACACGGAGTGATGGCTAGACCGACGTACTCTGATCATGCACTCTCTAGCTCAAAAACGTTCAGTGGCTCTGCACCCTCAATTGGATGGAGCACCGAGCTACTCATCTGGACATTTATGGTTCTTCACGTCATGCCTCAGAGGATGCCAACACATCCAGGTAACCACAATTCCTGATTGCAAGTAACTGCCACTTGCTGTACTGTCTCTAAGGATTGTGCTCCTGCTGTAACCTCCCCCTGCAGAGCCCACCTCTCTATCTCCCTCTGTGAAGATCCTACCCATTGCAAATGCCATTGTCTCCACAGAGACACTTCTGCCATCCCCAGCAGACAGGATCTCAGCCTCTTGTGAGAACCCTCGCGCCATCTAAAAAGTCATATATTCCTGCAACACTTTCCTTCAGGCCGCCCTCCAAACCAACACCTACATGAGGATCTGGCCTGTCCAAGTTGAAAGGGCCCTTCCAGACTATCTGAAACAGTGGCTCGTAAGGTTTTGCAAAAATCTGAGTATCTTAGTCCCATTTCAGAATCAGAATGAAAACACATATACTTGTACATGTTGGAAAGAAAAAAATTCTAGGTAATGTTCTCGGACACCAGAAGGTGAGAATCACATATCTAGTATAATCACTTCATACCGTGACGGAAAAATGAGAGGAAAGTGACTTGTCCAGGGTCATGTTGACCTCAGGGACGACGGGACTTGAGGCCTGGTCTTTTGACCTTCACATGCAGCTGCCTCTGAGAACACACGTTTTTACACAGTCCACAGCTAACGTCCTCTGCTCAGCCCAACCAAGTACTCTTTGTCCCTTCAACTGCTTCCTGCCACCTAAAAAGTGGTTGGAACCACAAACTACTGTTATCTCTATCCTATTCTCTTTGTCCTTAGCGATGGATAAATACTACGTGCGATTTGTCCCAGTGTGCCGTACGTATCCCTCTTTTTCTCCCAACTTTGAAGTTCTGGGATGCATGTGCAGGATGTGCAGTTTGTTACATAGGTAAATGTGTGCCATGGTGGTTTACTGCACTTATCAAAGCATCATCTAGGTATTAAGCTCCTTAATCCCTTAGCTGTTGCTCCCGATGCTCTCCCTCCCCCGCAGTCCCCCCAACAGGCCCCACTGTGTGTTATTCCCCACCACATGTTCATGTGTTCTCATTGTTCTGCTCCCACTTATAAGTGAGAACATGTGGGGTTTGGGTTTCTGTTCCCGCATTAATTTGCTGAGGAAAATGCCTTTCGGGTCCATCCATGTTCCTGCAAAGGACAAGATCTCATTCCTTATGATGGCTACATAGTATTCCATGGCATAGTTGTACCACATTTCCTTTATCCAGACTGTCACTGATGGGCATTTGGGTTGATTCCACGTCTTTGCTATTGTGAAGAGTGCTGCAATGAACATACGTCTGTCTGTGTCTTTCTAACAGAATGGTTTCCATTCCTTTGGGTATATACCCAGTAGTGGGAGTGCTGGGTTGAATGGTATTTCTATGAGAGATGGATCCTTTTTTATTCCTTCACCATGGGGTGTCAGGAGAGAAAGAGAAGATACAACTGGGTGTTCAATCAGCTGAATGTAACTGCGGGTCCTTTAGGTGTAGGAAGCAGAGAGGGGAAAATGTGGCCACCTCGGAAATTCTTTGCTCTTCCCCTCCTCCTGGGGTTGCTGCCCAGCCCTGTTGAAAAGGGAAACAGGGCTGCCCCTCCCCCACTGGCTGCCCCTCCCCCCACCTCACTGTGGCTGCAGTCAGACCAGCATAGGCAAAAAGAGAGCAGCAAGACTTAGACATGCTTTTCCTCTCCAGGCTCCTACAGCACACAGGAGGAACTGGCTGGAGGCTCTTATCACACAGAACCTTAACTGGTATGGCGTCCACTCCAATGTCATTGCCAAGGGCACAGGCTTCTCTAGGCTCTAGCACAAAGGCTAGGACCCAGTCGTAACTCAATTAAATAGTTGTGTAACTGAGTAAGCTGGGACAGATGGCGTAGGACGGACTGATGCATAAGAGATGCTCTCAGAATAAACACTGAACCAGTTATTCATATGAACACATTTCTTGGTTAGAAATTTGAAAATCAGAACTGCCTGCAGATAGGTTTTCTTAGTCATCTTTTACGAAGTAAGTGCCAATTACAGACGACAGGTAGAAACCAGACAGAGTTCAGCCCATGCAGCTGCCTTTTAAGACATCTCTGATGGCACCCAGTGATGTCCAAGGGTGTCCAGGAGCGCTCCAGCCCTTTCCTCCTCCTGGATGGCCTGAGTGGCCCAGAGCTCGGCCCTGCCTGCTTGCCTTGCAGTTATAGTTCAGCCTGAGCCTTGAAGATCAGGGCACAGAAACTGACAGGGGAGGAGTCATTTGCCCAGCATCATGCAACCACAGAAATACTGGTCTTGCTTTGTCCGGCCCTGGGGTCAACTGTTCTGAGTTCCCTCAGAGACGAAGCAAGCTATGGAGGAAAAGCAGGATAGTCAGACACAACTGGGTCAGATCTCAGCTCCACCACTTGACCCTGGGCAAGTAACTTATGCTTTCTGAGTCTTTGCTCTTTCTCAATGTAAGCTTCACAGCTGACTGGACTTGGCACAACTCTCCTGGTTGTTTTTAAGATAAACTCCCCAGGCTGAGGCAAGAGAATCGCTTTAACCCAGGAGGTAGAGGTTGCAGTGAGCCAAGGTTGTGCCACTGCACTCCAGCCTGGGTGACAGAGAAAGACTCCTGTCTTAAAAAAAAAAAAAAAAAAAAAAAGATAAACTCCCCAAACGTTAAACACATTTATTTGAGGTTACCCAAAGGACCAAGTGAGATTTAAGAGAAGGGAGGGGAGAGGAAAAGAAAAAGTTGGATCATTCAAAATCATTGCAGAGCACCTAATAGGTGCCGGACACTGGGGATACCGCAGGGGCCGACAGACACGGGCCCTGGTATTGGGAACTGTGGTAAGTCGAGGTAAGTGCTTGGAGGAGACAATGTCCTGTGAGCTGTAGAGTGTACAGAAATGCTCACCACAGGGCCAGATACGTGGTAGATGCTTCAGTGAAACTGTGTCCTCCTTTCCCCTCCATCCTGGCCCACTCTCAGCATCAGCACATGAACCCATGCGGTACCCTCTCCCCAACTGGGGCCGCTTCCTGGTCTCTTTCCCTTCTCATCTGGTGCTGCTCGACACCCACACCAAGCCTTGCGTCATTGCCCACATGAGCACAGTGTCCTCTCGGGTCCTCAAGTCTGCACCAGACCCCCTACCTCCTGCAAGCACAAGTTCAAATCCACAGCAAAGGCCCGAGCACCCAAACAGCTCGGGATTCAAAGCCCTGTCTCAGGTTTTCCAGCACCTCCCTACACTCTGCCCACATACCCCTTTCCCCTATTCTTTCCCCTGACATTTAGCATTTTTTTTTAAGAAGGCATCTCCTATTTACGTCTCAGAAACATTGTGAAGGAGGCACGGAGAACCCCTCGTAGCAATAGGAAAACAGAGGGGTACCCCAAAGGATGTCACAGGAACCCAGCGTTTCAAGGTGCTGCTGATTCTGACACTAGCATGGCCCACCATGCTCAGGGTGACATGCAGCTGTCTCGGTTGGCCTCACAGGGTCCTGCCCAGCACAGAGAGCAGATTGCAGCCACACAGTCCAGCTCGCTGCCTGCACGTACACCGGGATTTACTGCCCCTTCTGCCCGGAGCACTCTTTGCTGCTTTATGTGCCTAACTTCCTGCAGGCTCTCCAACTAGGAGCTCCCCAAGTGAACCCAGCCCATTCCTCACAGCAGGCGTAATTTCCTGCTGGTTCACCCTCCTTCCCATCTAGAAGCTCCCAGAGAGCAGGGGTCTTTCTGCCACGGTCGGCATTTCACACTGCAGTGTTTAACACCGTGCTGGTGTGCAATAACTATTAGCTGGAGAAGGGAGAAGGAGATATTTTAACATCACTGTGGCTGAGCTCATGTCACAGTTGAGAAATGAAGACCCTGGAGGTTCGCAGACAGATGGGAGTTCACACAGGTTGCCTGGGTCGGAATCAGGATAAGGAACTCTGGCCCAAAATCCTGTGCTTCGCTATACTGCACTGTGAGGTAGAGGACTGCAATTTCCATGTGTGCTAATGAGCACCATTCAACACGTGAGAGTCCAGTGACAGGTCGCGGTTCAACAAGATCTTCATTCATTCTTCACTCAGCAAACGTCTTTCAGCTGGGCCTGCGAGGATGAAGGCAGAATTGGTTGGAAGGAGAGGACAGGGAGCGGCATGGTGAGCAATGGTTATGAGGGTGGGCTCTGAAGCCAGAATGCCCTGGTGCGCAGTCCCAGCTTCCCTGAACACTATTTGTGTAACTTCTTTGAGTTACTTAACCACTGAGCCTCATCTATAAACAGGGATAATAATAGCATCTACTTATAGGCTTGTGAAAATTAAAGTACTTAGAATAGTGCCTGACATATTTCTCCGGGGAAATGGGAACAGTGACGTCACTGCATGAAAGCGTGTAGGCTGCTGTCTTCAGAGCTCGGGGGGGTGTGAGGCTGTGTGGCAGGGAGTGGCTAAAAATGAAGGGTGAGGAGGGCTGGGTCCAGTTGCCCAAGATCCTGTTTACAGAGCTTTGCCTTGACCCTGTTGGCAATAGAGGGCCTGAGCTAATCGTTTGCTCAGGACAGAGGGTGACCCGAGCTGTGGAGAGGGCTGAGGGCTGGTGCCAAAGGCTAGGACAGATTGAAAGGAGGCAGCCAGGTTGGGGAGGCCAGGAAAGAGCTCTGGTGAGAGATGAGGAGGGTCGAGGTTGCATATGGGAGTGTGTGAAAGCCAGGATATGAGCTGGCTCTGCCACCTGGTCTCTGCAGGATTTGGGCAAGTTCTCTCTCTGAGCCTCAATTTCCTCACCCCAATAGTGAGAAATTTGGCCTAAATCAGTGATTCTTGTTCTTGAAATGGGATTCTTACATGGATCTTTTGGGAAACTTTGGTCAAAAAGACATGTGCTTGAATCCCACTTTAGACCCCCACATTCTAAATGCAGGGCAGCTGGGGTATCCTGAAAAGCCTTCTCAGATAATCCAATCCCACCATTTCTCCACCCTGTCAAAAGCCCCTAACCTGGATGGATGGCCACTGGGACTCTCTCTAGTTTGGCATTTACTGACTCGGGATCTCCAAGCAAGGGCAGACTCCTGCCCACCAGCCATGCTCAAAGCATCACACTTGCCCATCCCTGCTGGGACCGGCAATTGATCTGGCCTGTTAACAGCAGTCATGTGGAGGGGGCCTGCTGGGGAGATTACCAGAAATGCCCCTTCCCCTTCTGATGAGGCTCAAGGACAGTGGAACCTGATGGGGCTGAGCCTGGCCTTTGAGGCATTGAGGTCCCTCACCCACTCTAACAGCCACACTTGAAATCCTTCCATCTGAAGCTTAGCAAGCACCTTGAACTCAGAATGTGTTATGAACTCAGCATCGCGGTTCTTGAGCTGTTTGATGCTGTATCAAAAATATTCACCTTGTAACATCCCTGTGAGTATTCGAGGGGTCCCTGGGGTCAGGCATACGCCATACACAGCTTGGTGCCCAGGGGTACAGTGGATGAAAGTGCCCTTTCATCTTCTCCCTCCTGGCCCCCACTCCCATAGAGCAGGAAGAGCCCTTAGGAAGACCTGGGTTAGACTGGGTCATATTACAGATGAGCAGCCTGAGGCTAAGTAAGAAAAAGTGAATTGTGGGGACTCGGTAACAGGGCCCTGGAGAGAACCCTGCCTCTTAATTCCCAGGTCAGGCTCTTTCTCTTGTGAGTTGCTGGCTGTGTGCTGATATCTGGAGGGCTCGTTGTGGACAGAAGGTGTGGATGCTGAAGTTCTGCAGGATTCCCACAGCCCACCTGGAGGCCAGGACATCATAGCGCCTTTGCAGGGAGTGGTGGGGAACGGGGGAAGCCCTGCATTTTCACCCCATGGAGCAAGGATGCAGGGGCAGGAAGTGGCAGCATTGACTTCAGAATATGGCCACTAAAACCAACAAGGCCACCCATCATTGAGGTGACACACCCACAGGCTGCTGGGAAAGTCCCCCAAAGAGTCCTTCCCTTTCTTGAGCGGCAGGTGGAACAGCCTGGGACATGCCATGGCCCACAGCTCATTTCCCAATGCATCGTGAGCCCACAGTCCTGGGATTCCATCTGTCCATGTCTCTCAGGCCTGGCCCACTTCATGAGGAGCCCCCGTCACCTGGTCTGGCCTCCTGGGCTCTGGAGTGAACAGAACTGACCACAGATCCTGCAGTAAGCTCAAACTGCTCACCCGCAGCAACTGAAGCTGAGCCTCAGACACACCGGTCAATCCAGAGTGCAGCATCTGGACTCCCGGCCTTCTCCTCCATCCTCTGATGGAGTGCTATCCAGACACCCACATTTTAATCCAGTTGTCACTCACTAGTACCTGGTCCATTCTGCTCATCACCCTAAACCTCTGACGGTCATCTGTTAAACTGAGTTAACAATGCCTCTGTCTCAGGAATGTCATAAAGACTGAATATGCAAAGGCTTCTAGCACAGAGCCTAGCTCAGAGGTTGTGATTTCTCTGTGTTCTGTGTTTCCTCCCTTCCTGCTTGGTTTGCCTGAGGCATCTATATAGCTGCTCTCAAGAGCTGATTCTAAGTCAGTCAGGTCCTGTTTCTCAGCTGTGGCTGGCAAGCATTGCTTCCTTGGAAGAGTGTGAGTTTCAGGAGGCAAGTTTACAAGGGAGCACCTGAAGTCAGGACTGCTGCCTGCCAGCTGAAGCTAGACCCTGCAGTCTGTGTGCCACCCACCCTGTGACCCTGACCAAGACAGGCGACATAATTTACATGGTTCAATGCAAAATGAAAATGATGACTTTCTTCTTCAAGAACTAGGAATTTCAAGACAGCACAAGTCAGATGCTGTGAAACCAGGCAGGTATCTGATGGGTTACTCTCTGGAGTCCCCTCTTCCCTGGCTTGCAAGGTGACTTTCCAGAATCCCACAATTATGGTTTTATTGGCCTGTTAAAGTCCTTGATGTAAAGATGTATCCTAAATGAGGCAGAGAGACGCATTTCACTTCCCCCTAAAATAGCTCCAAGTGGCACATTTAACCCTCAAGTCATACAGCACCCTCAGCTACTCTCCCCTGCCCCCCAGCAGAATCAAAGGCCAGAGATGCTCTCAGCAAGTCAGATCTAAGATGGTGCAGAAGAAATCGTGGAGAAGGGACAGACAGGAAGAATCTGAAGGCATTCATTCTGCTAATCTGGATTCCTTCTCGGCCACTTTCTAGCAGAACTAATCTCAACTAAAGACTCCTTGTACCCCTCAGACATGATGTGATTCAGTAATGGGTGCCCAGCACAGTGTCTGGCATAACAAGTAAGGACCTCAATTACAGGAATCTGTCACCAGTCTCCTCTGCAACCTCTTCTAGCCATCTTCAATGCACGGGTTCTCTGACACCCAGCTGTGATAAAACAGGTAGATGGCTCTGAACACCCCACACCCTCTCTCCTAGCCCCTCTTATACAGAGCCATGAACAGCACTGAGGAAAGGAAGAGGAAACAGGGAGCCTGGCTTTTGTCCTGGCTCTGCCACCCTTGGCGTCCGTCAGCCTCAGTGTCCTCATCCTTAAGAGGTGGATTTTAGTCTTTTTCTAGCTTAGGTGACCAGAGGTGGTAAGCCTCACAGAAGACAATGACTGGGTGGAAGGGGTGTTTGACTGAGCAGAAGGTTATCAGCCATACCATCCTTCTGCCACGACTGCCTCTCACTCACCCTCCTTCCCAGCCAAGCTAATGAAATAATTCATCCCGCTCTCTCCAGTTTCTCACCTCTCACTTTGTCAACATGCTGCAAACTGGCCTCTGCCCTCTGCCACATCACCAAAACTGCAGTGGCCAGAGTCACCAGTCGACTGCCTGCTGCAAATCCAAGGCCCCCCTGGCTGTCATCTGGCCTGACCTCTCAGCACCCTCGATCTGTTGATCCATCCCTTGCCATGGCCTTCCATGGCCCTCCTGGTTTTCCTTCAACCTGTACGGCTGTTACTCTGAGACTGGTTAGGGGCTTCTCGTCCCCTGTCCACCCCTTAATCTTGATGTTCCCTGTTCCTCTGTGGCATTACGGTAATTAATAGCTGATACTTACTAAATGCTTCCGGTGTGCTAGGTAGTTCTCTAAGCACTTCACATGTATTAATGTGTCAAATCTTCTAAAGCCCTAGAAGTAGATGTTGTTATTTTCCCCCCACTTTGCAGATGAGAAAACTGAGGCCCAGAGTTGTCTGAAGTTGCTTAACTCATCATCAGGGAGCTACCTGATGACTATTTAAACACGAGCTGTCTGCCTCCGGACCCCATGTTCTGAACCCGTCCTCCACACCGCCTCGCAGCAGACTTGTTCCAAACATTTTATCTCATCCTGCAAAGTTCCTCCTAATCTGGCCACAACCTACACCACCTATAACATCATAAACACACGATGTCCCCTAGACTGAATTTCACACCCTTCCACCAGACGCACCCTGCTCTTTGCCTATGCTCCTCCTCTCTCTCTGGGGAATGACCTTCTCCCTGTTTCATCAGCTAATGAGCTTCTGCTCTTCTGACAAAACCTTGTTCAAAAGTGCCTCCCCCTCACAGAGGCCTTCTCCACCTCCTCCCAACTCTCCCTCTTCTCTGAGTGCCAGGCAGTTTGCTCTTCTCTCTGTGGTTATGCACACTGCCTTATAATGTAATTCGTTCATTCCCATGCCTGCCGTCTTGGCCGGACTCTCGGCTCCTTACCTAACACAATGTGCGGATGTAATAAGCATTGGCGAACGCTAAATGAACATGTAAATGAACGAACGAGCTGGCCCTCATCTACACAGCACCTGAGACTTTAACCTGGTCTACTCTGTGTTTTAACAAACTGAGCTAAAAAACAAAACACAGAAACCCTAAGCCTTTACACCCACATCTGTCCAGGCTGTTATATGCCTGCAGTGACACATGCGTGCACGTGTTCCCTCCTGAGCCCTCATTCGCTTCCTGGCTCAGCTCCTCCTTAGGCTGTCTCAGCCTTTGCGCCATTCTCCATATCTGCACAGGCTTCCAGGCATCTGAAATCCTGCGTTTTATTCAATGCGTCGTCTCAATCCTGCAAGGACTGAGTTTTGCATTCTTCCATCATATTCAGCATTTCATGGGGCCTAACAGTTACAATCTCACCACAAAGTCAGGTACGTTGTCAGGCAAGATGGTCTCCAAGCAGAAAGCAGTGGCTACCAGTTATAGTAACAGTCCTTTATATGTTCACAGCAACCTGTGGCTTCCGTAGCCCCTTACACCCGTCTGTAACTTTCAGCCTTACAACAAGGCATAGAATAGTTATTATAAATCTACTTTATAAATAAGGAAATCAAAGCTCATACAGATTAATCACACACACACACACACACACACACACACACACACACACACACACAAACACACACCCCTCCACCCAAATGCCCTGACAGAGTATTGGGCTGAGTGTTTAATGGGTAGCTAGTGATGGCTCACTGTGTCTTCTCTTTCCCCAATAGGTCTGAAGTCTCCTATTGAAGAACCCGTCAGACTCCACATGATTCTGTTAATATATAGTCGTATCTCCCCAACCACAGCCCCTCAAGCCCAAAAGATGCTTGTCCCACATTGAAGCAGATCCACGCCAAGTGAACGTGGGATGGGTCAGAGCCATGTAATAAAATTGGTCTCCTCCAAAGGCCTGCAAAGGAGCATTTCTTTTCAGCATCCACATCGGTATTTCCCAGGGCAAGCCTCTGCCAACATCTCCCCTGTGTAAACAAGCAGGTGAATGCATTCTGGCTTTACTAATTCAGGTACATAAACAGAAAGGCAAGATGAATTTAAGACTATTATTAAATAAATGTGGTTCTCTTACTTTCAACCATATATAATTCTTTCTAACAGTATATGGGGTTGAAGGTACTTAGAAGATATGCTTTAATGGAGGTTTTTATTGGGATTTGTAATTAGCTGAGCAATTGTGAGCACTTTAAAGTACTTGGAAGCAGACTAAACCCATTAAAGAGAATCAACCACTCAAAAACACAAAAGCAGTATCCATTTACACACAGGCAATTGCCATGCCAATTAGAAATGCATATGCTCAAGCAGCTGCTACAAATCTTACTCCTGATGCAGCATTTGACATCCCTCCCAGCAAGAAACTCTCATTAATTAAGTCAACAAATATTTAAAGGATGCCTACTCTGTACTGGGCACTGTTGTATGTGCTGGTAACAGACACACAAGACGTTTGTTTTTGTAGAGCTGACACCTTCAGGAAAGGCATCATTTTCATGCAAGCTAATATAGGAACAAGATAATTTCAAATAGGATAAGTCGATGAAGGAAACATAACGAAAGGGTATAACTAGAGGAGGGATTACAGAGTTTGCATTTGAGCTGAGACCTGAATGATAAAAAGATGTGAAAAATGAAGAGGCCGAATATTCCAGGCAGAGAGAATTGCAAACATGAGGCCTCATGCATCTTTGCTTATGCTACCCTCTGAGTAAGACAAAGATTTAAGTAAAGGTAGTTGATTGGGGAGGTGCAGGGAAAATTAGTAAGGGAGTAGGGGAGCAAAACAGGGAAGGGACCCACGTAGTAAAGGCTGTGTTATCAAGCCAGCCCCACCAAGGCTGAAATCTGAGAGGAAGGCAGGACCAGCTCCTGTAAATCCTGGTAGGCCATGGTGTATTAGAAAGTCAGTCTCGGCAGGGTGCTGCGGTGGCTCATGCCTGTAATTCCAGCACTTTGGGAGGCCACGGCAGGCAGATGTCTTGAGGTCAGGAGTTCAAGACCAGCCTGGCCAACATGGCAAAACCCTGTCTTTACTAAAAATACAAAAATTAGCCAGGCGTGGTGGCATACATCTGTAGTCCCAGCTATTCTGGAGACTGAGTCAGGCAAATCGCTTGAACCCAGGAGGCAAAGGTTTCAGTGAGCAGAGGTGGTAGCACTGCACTCCAGCATGGATGGCAGAGACAGACTTCATTTCAGGGAAGGAGGGAGGAAGGAAGGGAGGGAGGGAGGGAGGGAATGAGTTTTTGCGTATTAGAAAGCCAATTATGAAATGTAGTCAGGGATAGGAACTGACGTCTTTTTTTAGTAAGACTTCTCTCTCAGCTGTATGAAGAACAGATTTAACAGATTTTCTGGAGAATAAGAGAGAACATAAGAGAACCAGTCAAGAGGCAATCGCAGGAAGCCAGGCAAGGGAAGGCAGTGGCTGCAGCTGGCCCCAGGGGCAGTGCAAAGTAGATGGATCCAGGTATGTCATAAGGGTAGAGCAGGACTGACTGGTGGGTTAGATGTCGGGAGCCAGGGGAAAGAAGGATGCAGACTTGGCTTGGGTGTGCCGGTACAGAGATAAGAGGAAGACCAGAGAAACAAGTTTCATCTTGCTGGTCCCCAGGATGGCCTCTGCCACTCTCACTGATTGTGTAATCGGTCCAACCACTCTCCCAGGTTGAGTTTCAATGTTCTCATTTGGAAAATAAGAGAGTAGAACTAATCAACTTCTTAGGACCCTTTCAACACTAATATGCCATAATTCTTTAAAACAAAACAAAACAAATGCAAAAACCTGCTTTTAAAGTTCTAGTTATTTTTAGTAATGCCATAAACCCATGTGAGCCATGACTCAAAATAAAAGCAAGGACCCTGACAATAAGCTACATCCAACCGTATTTTCCCTCTATACTGCCTTCCCTGACTCCCCCAACCTAAGGTAACCAAGACCCCAAACTCCCTAACTTTCTCTTTTCCATAGATTTGATCAATGTGTGATGTGTGTTTCTAAAATGTATATATATGTTTTACTTTAGTTATTTGCACTTTATAAAAAGGGTATCATACTGTTTATCACACTGTTTATAGGGACTTATTTGTTGAATACTATTTTTTAAATATCTAAGACATCTGTATCATTATCACTGTAGTTCATTGGTTTTAAATGCCATATTATATTCCATTGCATTGCATTCTCTTGTTTACTTATACACTCTCTTTTGATGGACATTTGAGTCTTTTCCAGAATTTTGCCATCGTAAACAGTGCTGAACATTTTTATACATGAACATTCTTATATACGCAAGACTTCCATTAGATATATATATGAAAAGTGGAATCTCTGGGTCAGAATATTCACTGTCATGAGAAAGTTGTATCTATCAGCCATAAGTGTTCCCTCTTCTGTGAAATGTCTATTCCTTGTTTTTGCCATTTTTCATTTGGGTATTTGTGTTTTTCTTATCAATCCCACCAGCCTGCTTCCTGCCTATAGAATGCTGGAGCTCAAGATTATTTTATGTCCTTAAAAAGTCAGTCTTATTTAATCTAGGCTGGCAGCACTTTCAGCAATGTAACTCTCTCAAAAACCCTTTTTGAAATGTCAGTAGCCAAATCCGCAATTCATTTTGAGACATGTCTTGCTCTCCCTCTAGATGTAATTTCAAGTACTTTGACACCATCAGGCTTTAGGAGACCTTTCCATGAGTCATTCTGTCTGACGGACAGGCTTCCCTGGGAGTGCTGTATTCTTATCGGAGGTGTTAACAAAGCCAGTGACAGTTGTGCTCTGGATTTGGTCTTGGTCGCCAGGCTGAGTGTTCACAGCCATGCCTTTGTTCTGTTTTGTGCCTTAAAGCTATGTCCTATTTTGAGAATATTTTTAAACCACAGAGGTCGGAAATGAGAGATTATTGCATCTTTCAACACTGTTAGCCTTAGAATTTCTAGATTTTCTATATCCCCTTTCAATTCCACTTGCCAAGAACCTGCCCTTTTGCTGACATCATTTCCTGCCTGTAGTACTCCCTGAAATGCAGCTGGTAAAAACTAACTTACACTAACCAATTCTGTCTCAAAACCTCTTCTCCCAAAGCTACAAGTTCAGTGGGTTTATTTTCTGCCTTCCCAGTTATCATATGTGACAGTTTTACCAAATGTTTCACTACTGTGTTACGTAGGTTGCCATTTGTCTAACCCCTATAATAATTTCTCTGCTGTCTGTTCCAAAAGCCAAAACTATATCTTATCCTTTGCTTAGAGCAGTTTCCCGCTTCTAGATATTAGTTTCTGTATCACTGCTAATGCTGCAGCAGCAAGCAGCCCCAAAACACCTGTCACTGGGCGCAAGAAACATTTCTCTTTTTCGCTCAAGTCCGCAGGCCAACTGCAGTCCTGCTTCCAGCTGTGGGTCAGGTCAGTCTCTGTCACGTGTCTTCTCAAGTCCAAGGTCCAGGCTAAAGGAACAGCTCTTGCTCAGGACAGGACATTCTATTGGCAGAGGGTCCAAGAGAAAGAGGATTATCAGAAACTTGCAATGCTTTCAAAGCTCCTGCTGGGATCTGGCATGTCATAGCTGCTAGCATGCTATTGGCTCAAGGGAGGTACATGGCCAACCTCAAAGTCAACGGCGTGAAGAAATATATTCTCAATCCTTCTAAACAAGAATATAGCCTCCTGCAGATTTGAAGGAGCTCTTGATATGTCCTTACGTTAATCCTGTTGGCATGTACATTGCAACATAATCTCCCATTTGTAACTTGTTTTTAAGTTGTCTGCTTAAAAAGTATGTTAATATTTTTATTGAAAAGATGTATAAGTTTAACAAATTATAGTAACTCCACCGTCCTGACAACCTTTTTCATTTTTATTAACTTTCTAGTCCCTGTACACATTAAACTCCACCACAGAGTTACATAATGAGTAACTCAACGCAATTATCGATTTCTACACCATGCAATGCTACCTCAAGAACTGCTGCCAATTTTAAGTCCAGAAGACAAAGAAACAGAAACACAGCAAGATAAATATTTATAAATACAGTGTAAAAAACAGAAAAAATATTTCAACAGTTTTAAAAATGCTATCTTTCAGGCAGAATGCAGAGTTCACAGTGAGCAGGAAACAGCAGAGAGTCTCCAGATCTCAGAGGAACTTAAGCAAAAATGAAACAGAAAAAAAAAAAAAAAAGAAAAACTATTCTTTCAAAACCTTCCAGCCACCCCAAAGTGAGACCCGTAAGCAAACAGGTGTACTTCAGAAGTCTCTAATTCTCATTAGTTGACTTTCAGTAATCGATGTTGGCACCATGGAGCTCTTTAAAATCACCAACACAAACATTGCTGTCTTTGGTATTCTTGCAGTGTTTTCATTGATGAGAAAACCTGCGGAAGAAACTCCTTGCGCCAAAGCAAAGTAGCAAGAAAACAGGTTACCACTGAATCAGAAGGCCCTAAGAAAGGTAGCAGCAGGTCCTATAATTAGCTCCTTGTGGATAAATCCATCCTCAAACTGTACAACCTACTACCTGTACTTCTTCCTATAAACCAATTTTTTCTTGCCGATCTTCTACTTGGTAGATGCCCTTTAAAGTAACCTGTTAAAGTAAGCCATCTTTTTTTTTGTTTTTGTTTTTGTTTTTTCAAAATTCAAACCAATTAGAATTGTTTCACAGATGCTTTTAAAAAGTTATTGGCCATATGATGTTGGTCAAAACCATAAATGTATTTGCTTATAATCAAACTTCAAATAAGTTAGCAAGGAGCAAAAGTAATTCGATTACATGAGAAGATGCAAACCAGTAGTCTACCCCTCAGCCCACCATTGTTGGAGTCATATATTTTTTTAAAGTATTTAATTATCAAAATTCAAACATCAAATCTCATAAAATCTCCAGCCTTTCTTGATCAATTAGAAAAGTAGGTGACTATATAAAATCTGCTTGCTACCTGTCAGCTGGAGCAAATTAACACCCTGCCTGTCTCCTTTAGATGTCATTTATTTCCTAGTCATAACCAGCCCCTCCTGGGACTCTGAAGGTATTTCAGCTTTTCAGTTTTTGACCCCTGAATTATAGTAAATGGAAGCAAATTCTGATCATGATTTTTGTCAACATTAAAAACAAGCTTTTAGAAACTGTCACTCTCTCCACAGTGGTACTTCTAAACATTTTTACAAAATGTGCCTGTTCTCCATCATTTGATCCACTTACTCCACCTGGCTATCAAGGATGTGAAATGGCCCCTTACATAATCAATAAAACATGTAAACTCATCTTTCTCCAGGCCTTAGTTAATGGTTAGAAAAGGGTAAGTTTCCCACTACAGAGTAGTAGTAATACCGACAATGGAGACACATGTCAGAAAACCACAAAATGCCTGTGACTGAAAGAATGACTGTACTTGTACCTGTCCTGCAGGCAAACTACGCATGTTGTCAATTTTACTAAGATTATGCCAGAGAAAATTTCTTGAACATTCTCACTTTTCTTTGGCATATACCAAAAGGCAACAAATGTAGGTTTTTACCCAATGTTTACCCAATTTAGAATGAAGAACAATTATCAATGTAGGTGCCCTTCCATATGTCTGGGATGAAATAAAAAGCACAAATATGGTCCAGGGCCCATCCAAGGGAGAGTCTGATGTTTCCTATTACATAAAGTTCCTGCTGCCAATGGCACTGCCCTAGATATTAACATTCAAAATAAATGAAAATATTTGTGAGGTGGTAAACTTTCCCTCATCTTCACACTTTACCCCTTTTCCCTCTTCTCCCAAAATAAAATAAACTGCAAACACTTAAAACAGGGAGCTTTTAGCCTTGCTTGATTAGACCCAAGATAGAATATGGTTTGGCCACTGGAAGAAAGCTGAAACACGGGCCTACATGGGTATGAATATTCAGGGTGACTTTTCTAGCATTTTGCTCCTATTTTATTTAAAGCAACAAACCACAGATTTCCCATCTGACAATTTCAAGTGGTTCCCCCTTTGTGAACAAAGGACCACTTCGAGTTTGGGGAGCAAAGTTGAGAGCTTTGCAACTTAGCAGGGAGCAAGGGTAGAATGCAGAGCCCATGTCTCCTTTTCCAGGATGGTGGAGAAGCTGCCCAAATCGATACAGCAATAAAGCAGGGCTTGCAGCATTCTCCAAGGCCACCCAAAACCAGACTGGGAATGAATGATAACCAGCTTGACTTTCTTTCAGCTTAGAAAGTACTGTTCGATTTGTATTTACCTTTACCCCTCAGAGTCTCACCTTGGACACGGATATCAGGATGTCAGGCCATGAACCCACTGACAATTCCAAAGGGACTTAGTACTCTATTAAGATTTCCTGAAGGATCCTTTCTCCACTCTGAGATTTTTGTTTAATTTCAAATTTCTGAAATACATGTGAAAATTTTAAATGTTAGATCACTGCATCTATTGTACTACACTTGAAGAAAGAAAATTAACCACTGATAAACTGTAAATACAAAAGAATGTCAAAATTAATTATTCCAAGTTATAATATCATCTAGATGAAAACAAGCAAAATAGTGTAGCCAGCCTGTTCCTCAGTCAAGTCGTCTTTTTATGAAAGAAAACTCAATTTTAATACATGCGTATCAGTCTTTTAGAGTCAAAACTATTCTGTCTTAAGACACAAGATTAAATCATCATCCTCAGCAAACTAATACAGGAACAGAAAACCAAACATCACACGTTCTCACTCATAAGTGGGAGTTGAACAATGAGAACACATGGACACAGGGAGGGGAACATCACACACCGGGGCCTGCTGGGGAAAGGGGAGGGAGAACATTAGGACAAATACCTAATGCATGTAGGGCTTAAAATCTAGATGACAGGTTGACAGGTGCAGAAAACCACCATGGCACATGTATGCCTTATATAACAGACCTGCACATTCTGTACGTGTATCCCAGAACTTAAATTTTTTTTAGTTATAAAATTAAAAACAAAACCTATTCTCCAAGATTTAAAAAATACTTCTATTAATATTTTCTATTAAAAATTTTAAAGACTTTTGAAACATTTAACCATGTGCAGTTGATTTTTATGTATCATATAATGTAAGGATCCATTTGAATTTATTTAATAGGGATTGCCATTTTTCCAGGCCTAATTTTTGAATAGTCTCTCCTTTCCCTGTTAACATGACACACAAACCATATCATATAACGTAGCTTTATACACACGTGGTTTTGTTGCTTGACTTTTGTATTTCATTTCATTGGTCAGCTTGTGTATTACTGCATTGATGTACAACTCATAAAAAGTTACATTATGAGTAATGTAAATCCCCTCTGGGATTTTTTTGTTTTAACTGGAAGTGTTTGGCTATTTTTGCCCTTTTATTCTTTGTTTTTTTAGATGAAGTGTTACTCTTGTTGCCCAGGCTGGAGTGCAATGGCGCCATCTTGGCTCGCTGCAACCTCCACCTTCTGGTTTCAAGAGATTCTCCTGCTTCAGCCTCCTGGGTAGCCAGGGTTATAGGCACCTGCCACCAAACACAGTTAATTTTTGTATTTTTAGTAGAGAAGGGGTTTCACCATGTTGGCCAGTCTGGTCTCGAACTCTTAACCTCATGATCCATCCGCCTCTGCCTCCCAAAGTACTGGGATTACAGGCGTGAGCCACCATGCCTAGCTCCTTTTATTCTCCTTTAAATTTTTTAGCCATTTCATCAAGTTCCAGGAAACACTCTGCTGGGCACCAAGCGGTGCTGTTAATACATACTGGCTTATTGAACCCCAACAATTACCCAATGAAGGTCAGTATCATTCTCCCCATGTTACAGATGAGACACACCGAACAGACAGGCTCCACAGCTTCAAAGTAGAAGCTCCAAGATTCAAACGCAGGCCTGTCTGACTTGAGAGCCCCGTCACGCCCACATCACACAGTGTAGGATAGCATGTGCTCAGCTAGAAGATGCTGAATCAATCCTGCCCTCGGGGCCCCACAGAAAGGGGAGGTTGCCAAAGGTCTCATGGAACAGCTGGTGTTTCCTGTCATCGTTCTTCATGCCTCCCTGTCCCCAGTTCATCTGTGCAGCGCCATGGGTGTGAGTGGGACGCCTGAGCCCGGAGAACCTGGTAGGTGTGCAGTCACTGGCAGTGCATGTCTGTCACTTTGCTGAGGATTCCTAGTGACAGCGGAAACCATGCAGGCTACGTTTGAGTCAGCTCATTCTCGCTAATTAAAGAAAACAACAGCAAGCAGAGGCCTGGAATCCGGAGATGGTTCATAGTCCAAGAAAAGGGCAGTTAGTTGGT
>PVKV010013928.1:0-59439 GCA_004027835.1 Alouatta palliata | reverse complement strand
GCAATTCTCCTGCCTCAGCCTCCTGAGTAGCTGGGACTACAGGCACGTGCCACCATGCCCGGCTAATTTTTGTATTTTTAGTAGAGACGGGGTTTCACCATGTTGACCAGGATGGTCTCGATCTCTTGACCTCGTGATCCACCCGCCTCGGCCTCCCAAAGTGCTGGGATTACAGGCGTGAGCCACCGCGCCCGGCCAGAGTGTTTTTGTCTAAGGTAAAATATCCATTTACCTAAATATTTCAAGAGTAGGTGTTAATTTTTACTTGCATTGTCATAGTAACTAAAATGAAAAATATAATTTTGGACATTATTTATCTCAGTCACTTCTGTGAATACGTATAATTTCCACATGTGAAAACCAGTGAACAATTTTAATTTGGAACAGTAAGACCATTCCTAGACACAAAAGATGCTATCATTTTAGTATTTGTGTTTTTCATATTTTTTTTTGGAATCTGCTTCTTTAAAGTTTAAAACACTATCCATCTTTTTATGTATCATAAATTCAAAGGTACCTGGTCACTTTCTCCCAAAGGGTCATTACTTCTTTTCTGTCAATCAATTCTACCTATGTTTTTGTGTGTATATGATTTTTTAATACTATTCATTTAAAATACATAATTTTATGCTTTATTTCTCAAAAACTCAGGTTGATGGAAATTCTGAAAAAGTGAATAAACACTATGGTGTATTACCTCCATCTAGAGGTCATTCTAACTACATACGTTTTGACAAGAACACTGTATTTTCTTTGCATTGAGAGTGAATATAATTATTAACTATCATACTGTTTCAACAACTACTAAAACAACTCCATTAATTTCCCTGCAGTATTTCTGATTCAGCACCAGTGCTGTTTATACTATGAAAAAGCAGAGGCAGCATACTGTTAACGGAAAAATGATTAGGCATATAAGAATACAAAACTGGGTTCTAGTTTCTGGTTTTCCACTTATTGTATGGCTCTGATTACTAACCAACACACACCCATGTGTGCGCACACGCACAGAGTACCTTGCTTACCCCAGCTACAAAGTGAAAACAAGCGGTTCTGTGAACCACAAGCTATAAGACATGTGGATATAATTTGCAAACAGTAGAGCACAACAAATATGTAAGACATTACTTATAATTAAGGTCAGGCTTCTTTGGCCAACAAACTGCAAATCCTTTGGTGACTTTATTCTCATTCTCTTGATTCCAGAAGTATTAAATACTTTTTGGCAGTACAACAAAAACAACTGAATCTTAAAGAAACCATATATAGCTTTAAAGTTACAAAGCCATTTCATTTTAGAAAAGATAAACTGTCATTAAAATGAACTTCATTTTTCAATCATTCCCAAATAATATTAAGCCTTTTTGAAAATTATTCTTAAAGATTACATCTTTTGTTTCAAAATGAAGGTTTATAAACCATCATATAACACTGTAAACCATGGCTCTGCAAACTTCTGCAGTAGGGCCAGAGAGTAAACATTTTAGGCTTTGGAGCCAGACAGTCTTTTGCAACTACTCTGCTGCTATGCAAAAATGCATGTGTGTGGCTGTGATCCAATAAAACTTTATTTACAAAAACAGGCAGTCGAATTCATCTGCAGGCCACAGTTTGTCATTCATGCTGAATGAATGAGAAAATATCTTATTAACATATTAATAAATTCAGTTTTAATTCAGTTTTAACATACTTAAAGATAACCCAACAGAGTAAGATTTCAACATTTTATTACAATTAATGATAAAATCAGGCCACCTAAATTTCATCCATTGCTTCTCAAGTCAAAGATTAAAATTCTTTTTTCATTCCCTCAAACATCTACAATTTAATTTAAGGATAACTTTTGCATTCAGTAGGATATAGTGTAAGAATTAAGATTAAATTGACATTTAAATTTCTTAAATTTTAATCAACTGAGATTTTAATTTTTTTTAAATTCAAAACTGATAGTAAGAAATTAGGTGAAACACAATTGGATCACTACTCTGTATGTGTTTTGATAAGATTTAACCTTGGGATTAAATGCTATGGTTATAAACAAAGTGTTTAGTTCTCAACAAACAGTGAAGGAAGATGAACAAAGAGATGTAACCAGATTAGTGGAAGACAGACTGGGAAACCTACTAATGGAGAGCTCAGCATACTATGCTCACAAGATACATTTCAAGGTACTTAATGAAACCCTCAGAGAAAATTCAACATGGTTCCTCTACGAAAATTTGGAAACTCACACTGATAAATAACCTGAAATTAAGGATTTAGACCAAATGCACATTTTAAATGTGATTCTTCATAGGTACAGATGCATGTAGGAGAGAAGGAAGAGGACAGCATGGGGAATGAAGAGCAACAGAGGACAGGGAGAAAGAAGAGAAGGAAAAGGAGGGGAGGGAGCAGAGAAGGGAGAGGTAAGAAACAGGAAGACTCGGGGGAGGAAAAGGAGGAATTGAGAGTTAAAAGCAGGACCTGGTTGTTCTTTCTGCATCCTAATTAGGCTAACCAGTTCCCAAATGCCTCCATTATCAAAGGAGATGAAGAGAGAGAGTAGTGCTTGATCACCACAAATTCATTACAGTTAGTACTAAAAGTAGAAGAACAAAAGTACTTTAACATGTATGTTAATTTACTAGTGTTATTATGTAAATTAGATGATCTCTGTACTAGAGAAGTGATCTTGAAAATCTGTACCAAACTGTTATCTGGAAAATTATCTTTTTCCCTAGAATTTTGGCAGAAGCACCCAGAGTACAAAACAATACTTTATCTATCAGGTACTCCAATACCTAAAGCAAGATTCACTACTACCCATGCGTGACATACTAAGAAATTATTCACAGGTTCTGCCAGATTTAGCCCTTCACTCTACTCCAGGCTATATAAGAGAAGGCAAATAATTCATTGGAGGGAGGAAGAGACTGGGAGTGAGGATTTCTTCAGGGTTGGGGTGCTGTGGGTTCCACCTTCTACCCTCTCATGACAGAGGGCAGGTGACAGGCTTGCATCTCATCTAAAGCCATCCGAGAGCAGCATCAAAAAGTCTATTCATATTTTGGCATGTATCCCTTTGAGTCTGGACAAATAAAATGTTACCCGATTCCTGCCCAAGGAATTTTAAGTGAGAGTTTGTGAGTGGAGCTCCCCCTGCTGATAGCAGAGTGAAAAAACAGGTCTCCTTTGGGAAAAAGGTTTGTATTTCAGATTTTGGTGGGGCAAAAATGAGACAAATGTGGACCTGTTAACGGTTAGGGAGCCATTTTGAGAGAGATTTTGCCTAAGAGTACCCCTACGTCATAGGGATGGGAAATAAAATAACTGCAGAGAAGGGTGGACTTATGGAAACTTAGGGCTGAGAAAGGGGTCATAAATTTATTATTGTATTTTCCCACTATCTGGGGTAACTGCATTGCTGGGGAGAAAAAGAAACCAAGGAACTACAAATGTAAAAATGCAACTACAAGTAAAAGGAAGAATAATAATTAAAACAATATATTTCTACTTGTGTTTTATAATAATTTATATTTATAAAATAATGTTTACATAAACATACAAAGGTCCAAACAATGCAATTAAGAATGATTTTTTTTGCTCTAAGGATATTTACCTATACCCATCTAACTAATTAAATTCTCTTTGTTTGAGCTTTTTATATCATAAATGGCTTTTCCTTGATCTGTGGAATTTGTATATTACGATACATCAATGCTTAAGAAATGGTTGATGTGCTTCTCTATATTTCATTTAGAAACATGCCATCATTTTAGTATTTGTGTTCAAACAAAATGTTATACTGAACTAGATTTAATTATAATTTATCATCTTCAAAGCCAGTAGACTTGGTAGATTCATTCATGAATTTTTCAATAAAAGTTTCCCTTAAATATATTTAAAAGATGCATAACAAAAATGTGAATAAACAGAGTAAGAACACTTACTGTGCTATTATATATATTTTTCAGGGAATGTGACTGACAGATTAAACATGTGGGCCAATAATATTTTATTTAATTTAGAAAGAGGCAGATGAGAATTTAAAAGACTGCATAAATCCTATATACTTACCACAGATGACAATGTCCATTCATGGGTGCTCTATTAATAGCTCTTTCACTTAAAGTTTTTCCTGAAAGATAAGAGTACTTACACTTAGTATCTTCATGTGAGTTGGTAGGAGGTGGATTCTTGAATTAACTCAATGGTTCCCAAATTTCTTTAAATATAAGATTCATATCATAGTACTTCGGAAACATATTGCACAATGGTATACTCACTTTGAGTTTTATCAAAGAATTCTGTACTCTGCAGTGATCAAATCTTTCCTAAGCATGACAATCTTAAACATGCTATTATGAGAAGAAATCTGTACTTCTTCCTCCCTCGTGCTGAATCCCAGCATTCTTCCACGGTTGGTCTGAGCCCCTGCCTTCTTCTCAGCTCCAGCGTCATTACCATTACTGAGCACTTACACCTTATACACTGAACATAATTGGCTGCCCCTTTATTATCTTTTCCATAGAGTAGTTCCTTAGTGTTACGCAGCCTTCATCATATTTATGCCTTTCCTCTCCCTCCTCCCCTGCCCGCCACCCTCCATTTTCACACTGCTCCTTGACAAAATAATTTTGAATAAATATTTCTTAAATGGATAAATTAAAGGAATTCTTTTACATTTATTTCAATATCTGAATGAACACAGCTGAGCCTTTTTCGACTCCTTTCTCTTTGGAACTATAAACTCTTCTCTTTTTTTTGGATATATCCTATTTGAATCCTATGCTTCATTTTTGCCCCTAAATTCCCTTCAACCTATTGCTTTCCGAATTTCACCATCTAAGACATTAACTCAATTACACTATTCCATTTAAAAATGGAGATCCAGATTGATTTTACCTATGGGAAACTGTAACTTCCATAAGAAAGACTTCCCTGCATCAACCTCCATCTTCTGTCATCATATCCTCCTTTCTGATACACGGGCTCACAAACGACCTGATCTGTGTCTGTCTGTCTGTCTGTCTATCTGAGACAGGGTCTCGCTCTGTTACCCATGCTGGAGTGCAGTGGTGGGATCATAGCTCACTGCAGCCTTGATCTCTTGGACTCAAACAATTCTCTCGCCTTAGTCATGTGTTATTTTTAGTAGAGACAAGGTCTCCCTATGTTGCCCAGGCTGGTCTCAGACTCCTGAGCACAAACCATCTAGCTGCTTTGGCCTCCAAACGTGCTGGGATTACAGGCATAAACCACCATGTTTGGCCTTTGTACTCTTCTTCAGTAAGAGCTTATTTCCATTCGTTTTTGTATATGTATGATTATTTGAATGGTGCTGCTTCCCCTATAAAGCCATAAGCTCCCCTGTAGTCTGAAAACGTCTATTTTGCTATCTTATTCTTACCTCAGCACATAATACCCAGGGTAGGGCAGGTACTTATGAAAAAAATGTATTTAATATTGATGAATGTTGGAATAATTTACACAGATATACTTTGATTTTCTCAGTAGATATGAAAATAAATCCCCTTGTTCTCTTTTGTTATGTTTTTATTTACCTTGAAATTAATACATCTCTTCTCTAGAATTCTGTTTTGTATATGCTCTTCAAACTGGATTGCTACAGAAAAACTCCACAAAGCTGATGATGAATATGTCAACAAGAGGGCAATGCCCTCTCATCCCCCTCCCACTCGGGGGAACTAAAGTACAGAGGTCATTCAGCAAATAAATCTCCAAGTGGGAAAAGTATAATTACAAGGAGTTTGGTAAAACTTTCTATTTGGAAATAAAAATTACAGAGAACTAGACTGGGAAGAAATCTTTCTTGCTGTGTCTTCCTCTTGCTATCTTTTCCAGAAGAAAACACTGGAAAAGAGAAGTCTTTAGAATAAATGAAGAATTAAAAGGATTTTGATGTCAAAGTACTATACTGACATTCAGAGAGATGGCAGGTAGGAGCTTTTGCAAGAATGCATTTTAACATTCAGTGAGAGTCCAGGTGAGATACAAAAATAACAATTTGACATTCTGTCTATTTAGTTGTTCTTGTTGTTGCGATGAAAAGTTTCAAAAACATACAAAAAAGTATAGATGACAGAATAGTGAACCACCATGTAATCATCATTCAGCTTAGACAATTATCAAACAAGGTTTTTAACAAGGTTAATCTTGTTTCACCAAGTTACATTTGGAAAAAACATTAAAGTCTGAGAGTTTATTCTTTGCAGTCCCTGGAGTTCTACATTACGGGAAGTAAGATGTGTTACTTTAACTGTGGTTAACAACTGCTGAAGACACTTGTCCTCTACCTGTTATTATTTCTCAAACACTGCCACTACATTTATTGTCTGTTTTATAAAGTTAAAAGATGAAATTTGAGTGTTTTCAGTTACCTATTCTAATATACTCAAATATTTTTGAAGAACATATACTTTAGTCCTAAAATGCCTTTCTGTTCTGTGAATTTTTTTTGTACCAGAATATATTAAAATAGATTAAATATATTGATTTTAGCTAAGATAATTTAGCTTTAGTTAAAATTCACTAGTGATTTACTGCAGGTCTTAATGGCTACTTATCTTTATAAAATGCTTACCAATATTAGCATAATGTTTCTTTTCTTGTGTGTTTGTAGATAGTTCATACATGTCTCCATAAGCACGAGCAAATCGCCACACAAACTCTATTTCATCTCTAAACTGAAAAGAAAAGATAGAGTTGCCTGTTAAATTAACTTGGTAACTCGTCTGTTCTATTCTTGTTTTCTTTTCTTTTTTTTACTTTAAGTTCTGGCATACATGTGGAGATTTTGCAGAATTGTTACATAGGTATACACATGCCATGGTGGTTTGCTGCCTCCATCTCCCTGTCGCCTACATTAGGTAGTTCTCTTAATGTTATCCCTCCCCAATCTCCCCAATCCCTGCTATCCCTCCCCTAGTCTACTCTTGTTTTCTACTGCAAATTTTTAAAAACTAGGCAGGTAAACTGGTATTTACAGATTCTTGAATCTATGTATATGCATATTTCAGTGTGAAACATTTTGGAATCCAAATACTCATGGCTAATAAATATGACCTAATGTAGTGTTACATTTGGATCTTAAAACCAATTAATATTATCCAGACACTAGCTCCATCTATGCAGAGGAGATATTTGATAGGTACCAAAATCTAGAAATTCTTCCTGGGCTGTGGCATCTGTTTCTTCTTTTCTTTTCCAAATTATCTATTATCAATATAATGAGCATCCCAGTTAATATCTGTAAGTTGAAATGCATATACTCAAAAGAGCAGTAACTGTTTTTACTTAAATTACCTAAATATAATCCTGAAGCTCTATCAAGTCTTAGATAATGTGTTTAGAGTTGCTAAATCCTCAGACAAAGATATTTATTTCTCCTTGGGACACTGCAAACTCTTTTAATTTTAATTTTTTAGTGGTGGTGGGGAGAGCACTGGACAGGCTTTTCTTTTCTTGTTCAGGCCTAACATTTAACACTGCAAAATTAACAAATGACCATTGGTAGAAATAGCTTTAAATGCCCTTATCTGTCTCAAAGTATTTATTAAATACACAAATTAATCAAATATAAGTAAATCTGCATAATTATAGTTCTGGTTCTCATTTTTATGACCTTAGAGTCTAATAAACTTTTACATTTACTTCTTAAAAGTTTTAGCCATTTTAAATAAAAAATAAATCTTTAAAAATTTTAGTCATTTTATAGATAAATTTTACATTAATCATTTAGCTTCTGTGAACCATGACACAATTATTATAGTCATAACTGAATGAGATGGCGGGTTAAATAAAAAGTTGAAACTATACAAAGTGCTATTGTCATGTCTCTTACCTTTTCTTTGTGGTCACAAAGTAGTTCAAAACTCTCCGACTTGCCAGACTCACTCATACGCAAATGATCTACCTTCTGAAGAAGGACATCTAAATTTAATTCCTCTACATGTGTGTTAAATGCCTTAGGGACGGGAAAACTCTGTTCTTCTGTGTCAGTATTAGCTGTAATATACCTAAAATCGCAGAAATAATCATCAACTCCTTTGAAAGTTATCTATAGTAGCTAGAGCAATGCTTTTAAAATGCAAGTCAAATCATGCCCCTCTTATGCTTGAAACTGCAGCGGGCATCCGCTTTCAGACAGGAAAAGCTCAAGTCCTAAAGCAATCTACAAATCCCCGCGCGATTTGTCCCCAATCCCATTACCTCTTTGATCTCACTTCCTACCACTCTTCTTACTCATTCAAATCCACACAGTTCACCTAGCTGCTTCTTCAGTACTCTAAGAACATGCCTACTTCAGATCCTCCACTTGCTGTTCCCTCTAATGAAATGCTGTTCCCTTAGACAGCCACATAACTCACAACCTCACCTCCTTCAAGTCTCTCCCCCAATTTCATTTTCTCAATGTGGCCCATCCAGACCATTCTATTTAATACTGCAATCCCCACATCCCCTTCATCTCTAACTTCCCTCATCACACTTGAGTTTTTTTTTCCCATAGCATGTATTACCTTCTAACATACTGTATAATTTACTGATCTACTACATGTGCTGTTTGTCAGTATCCTCGCCATTAGAATGCAAGCTCCCTGATGGTAGGTTCACCAACTGATGTATCAAGTGCCTAGAACAGTACTATCCACTGAATGTTGCTGAATGGATGATATACAGAGTTGTAAGAACTCAGCAGGCATTCAAAATTGTAAGTGTGTGTAAACTCACACAAACACATATTTACAGTTCAAGATGATGTTCTAAATTTTAACTTGGTTTTTAAAAATTAATACTATTGCCCACATTTCATTTTTGCCAGCAAACAATGCAAACAACTTATTTTTATTTTTATGAAATCAGATCCTGCCTGTCCTAAAAAGGTTTTCAGGAATTATATAAGGATACATAACATATAAGAGAATAAATTAGAAGTAGTGAAAAAAGAGAAAGGCCAAATGTGAACGAAGTCAATATGAAAAACACATGAATTTTAGATAGCTATACCTTTGCTACGAAGGATACAAATGCTCTTCATTTTCTAGCAGCCAATGCAATCAGTTTCACAACTTGCAGCTCTCATTAGATACAAACAAAAATACCAGTAAAGCAAGTTCTTAAATTTCTTTCATATGCCTTATTAAGAAGACATTATATGAACTCATCTTCAACTTCTTCAATAACATTCTTTACTAATGGAAACTCTATTCTTCCAATTTCTCAAACCAAAAAACTTGGAATCATCCTTGATGCTTCTCTTTTCTTTCTCCTAAGCAACATCCAGTCTGTTAGCAAATCCTGTTGGTTCTATCTTCAAAATGCATTCAGAATCTGGCCACTTCTTCCCACCTCTCCACACTACCACCTTGGTCTAAGCCTCCATCATCTCATCTGGATTACTGTAATGGCCTTTTATCACATCTCTTTGCTTTCGTCCTTGACCCTTATATTCTATCCTTAACACAGTAGCAAGAATAATTGAGATCATGTCACTCCTTTGCTCAAAACTCTCCAACAGATGCCCAAATCAGAGTGAAATCCTAAGCCCTTTCAGAGGTCACAAGGCCTAACATAATCTAGTCCAATACCTCTGACTTTATCTGCTATCACTTTCCTTCTTGCTCACAGTATTTCAGAAACTCTAACTTTCTTGATATTCCTTGAACACATTAGTCAAACAGAAAGCAATAACATCAATATCAACAAAAAGGATGCTCGTGCAAAACCCCATTCTAAGGTGCTCAGAATCAAAGATCAAAGGTAGATAAATCGACAAAGATGAGGGAAAACCAGCACAAAAAGGCTGAAAATTCTGAAACCAGAATGCCTTTCTCCCCAAAAGGATCACAACTCCTTGCCAGCAAGGGAACAAAACTGGATGGAGAATGAGTTTGACGAACTGACAGAAAAGGTGGGTAATCGCAAACTCCTTAGAACAAAAGAAGCATGTTCTAACTCAATGCAAGGAAGCTAAGAACCTTGATAAAAGGCTTCAGGAACTCCTAACTAGAATAACCAGTTTAGAGAAGAACATAAATGACCTGATGGAGCTGAAAAACACAACACAAGAACTTCATGAAGTATACAGAAGTATCAACAGCCAAATCGATCAAGGTGAAGAAAGGATATCAGAGATTGAAGATTAACTTAATAAAATAAAGCATAAAGACAAGATTAGAGGAAAAAGAATGTAAAGAAATGAACAAAGCCTCCAAGAAATATGAGACTATGTGAAAAGACCAAATCTACGTTTGATTGGTGTATCTGAAAGTGATGGGGAGAATGGAACCAAGTTGGAAAACACACTTCACAGTATTATCCAGGAGAATTTCCCCAACATAGCAAGACAGGCCAACGTTCTAATTCAGCAAATACAGAGAACGCCACAAAGATGGTCCTTGAGAGCAACCCCAAGACACAATTGTCAGATTCACCAAGGCTGAAACACACACACAAAAATGTTAATGACAGCTAGACAGAAAGGTCAGGTTATCCACAAAGGGAAGCCCATCAGACTAAAAGTGGATCTCTCTGCAGAAATTCTACAAGCCAGAAGAGAGTGGGGGCCAATATTTAACATTCTTTAAAAAAGTATTTTCAACCCAGAATTTCATATCCAGCCAAACTAAGCTTCATAAGTGAAGGAGAAATAAAATCTTTTACAGACAAGCAAGTGCTGAGGGATTTGGTCACCGCCAGGCCTGACTTACAAGAGCTCCTGAAGGAAGCACTAAATATGGAAAGGAAAAACTAGTACTAGCCACTGCAAAAACATACGGAAATATACAGACCAATGACACTATGAAGAAACTGTATTAACTAATGTGCAAAATAACCAGCTAGCATCATGATGAGAGAAACAAATTCAGACATAGCAGTATTAACCTTAAATGTAAATAGGCTAAATTCCCCAATTAAAAGACACATATTAACCTTAAATGTAAATGAGCTAAATCCCCCAATTAAAAGAAACAGACTGGCAAATGGGATAAAGAGTCAAGACCTATTGGTGTGCTGTATTCAGGAGACCTATCTCATGTGCAAAGACACACACACATAGGCTCAAAACAAAGGGATGAAGGAATATTTCTCAAGCAAATGGAAAGCAAAAAAAAAAAAAAAAAAAGCAGGGGTTGCAATCCTAGTCCCTGATAAAACAGACTTGAAACCAACAAAGATAAAAAAAGACAAAGAAGGGTATTACATAACGGTAAAGAGATCAATGCAACGAGAAGAGCTAACTATCCTAAATATATATGCTCCCAACACAGGAGCAACAAGATTCATAAAGCAAGTTGCTAGAGACCTGCAAAGAGACTTACACTCCCACACAATAATAATGACAGACTTTAACACCCCACTGTCAATATTAGACAGATCAACAAGACAGAAAATTAACAAGAATATTCAGGTCTTGAACCCAGCTCTGGACCAAGCAGAGCTAATAGACATCTACAGAACTCTCTACCACAAGTCAACAGAATATACATTCTTCTTAGCACCACATAACACTTATTCTAAAATCAACTACATAATTGGAAGTAAAACACTCCTCAGCAAACGTAAAAGAACAGAAATTATAACAAACAGTCTCTCAGACCACAGTGCAATCAAATTACAACTCAAAATTAAGAAACTCACTGAAAACTGCACAACTACATGGAAACTGAACAATCTGATCCTAAATGACTACTGGGTAAATAGCAAAATTAAGGCAGAAATAAATAAGTTATTTGAAACCAATGAGAACAAAGACACAATGTACTAGAATCTCTAGGAGACAGCTGAGGTAGCGTTTAGGGGGAAATTTATAACACTAAATGCCCATATGAGAAACTGGGAAAGATCTAAAATCAACATGCTAACATCACAATTAAAAGAACTAGAGAAGGAAGAGCAAACAAAATCAAAAGCTAGCAGAAGACAAGAAATAAATGAGATCAGAGCAGAACTGAAGGAGACAGAGACATAAAAAAAAACCTTCAAAAATCAAGGAATCCAGGAGTGGGTGTTTCAAAAAGATTAACAAAATAGACAGACCGTTAGCCAGACTAATACAGAAGAAAAGAGAGAAGAATCAAATAGACACAATAAAAAATGATAAAAGGGATATCATCACTGATCCCACAGAAATACAAACTACCATCAGAGAGTACTATAAATACCTCTATGCAAATAAACTAGAAAATATAGAAAAAAAAAATGGGTAAATTCCTGAACATATATACCCTCCCAAGACTAAAGCAGGCAGAAGTAAATCCCTGAATAGACCAACAACAAGTTCTGAAATTGAGGCAGTCATTAATAGCCTATCAACCAAAAAAAAAAAAAAAAAAAAAAGCCCAGGTCCAGACAGATTCACAGCTGAATTCTACCAGAAGTACAAAGAGGAGCTGGTACCATTCCTTCTGAAACTATTTCAAACAACAGAAAAAGAGGGACTCCTCCCTAATTCATTTTATGTGGCCAGCATCATTCTGATACTAAAACCTAGCAAAGACGTAACAAAATAAGAAAATTTCAAGCCAATACCCCTGATGAACATCAATGTGAAAATCCTCAATAAAATACTGGCAAACCAAATCCAGCAGC
Source organism: Alouatta palliata (assembly GCA_004027835.1). Taxonomy (NCBI): domain Eukaryota; kingdom Metazoa; phylum Chordata; class Mammalia; order Primates; family Atelidae; genus Alouatta; species Alouatta palliata. The sequence goes on along the minus strand of PVKV010013928.1, from coordinate 46,845 downwards.
ACATCAAAAAGCTTATCCACTACAATCAGGTTGGCTTCATCCCTGGGATGCAAGGCTGGCTCAACATACACAAATCAATAAATGTAATCCATCATATAAACAGAACCAATGACAAAAACCATACTATTGTCTCAATAGATGCAGAAAAGGCCTTCAATAAAATTCAACACCCCTTCATGCTAAAAACACTCAATAAACTAGGTATTGATGGAACATATCTCAAAACAAAAAGAGCTATTTATGACAAACCCATGGCTGATATCATACTGAATGGACAAATGCTGGAAGCATTCCCTTTGAAAACCAGCACAAGACAAGAATGAGCTCTCTCACCACTCTTGTTCAACTGGAATACTGGCCAGTACTGGAAGTTCTGGCCAGGGCAATCAAGCAAGAGAAAGAAAATAAAGTGTACTTAAATAGGAAGAGAGGAAGTCAAATTTTCTCTGTTTGCAGATGACATAATTGTATATTTAGAAAACCTTATTATCTCAGCCCAAAAACTCCTTAAGCTGATAAGCAACTTCAGCAAAGTTTCCGGGTACACAATCAATGTGCAAAAATCACAAGCATTCCTGTAAACCAATACTAGACAGAGAGCCAAATCATCAGTGAACTCCCATTCACAATTGCTACAAATAGAATAAAATATCTAGAAATACAACTTACGAGGGATGTGAAGGACCTCTTCAAGGAGAACTACAAACCACTGCTCAAGGAAATATGAGAGGACACAAACAAATGGAAAAACATTCCATGCTCATGGATAGGAAGAATCAATATCATGGAAATGGCCAGACAGCCCAAAGTAATTTACAGATTCAGTGCTATTCCCAACAAGCTACCACTGACTTTCCTCACAGAATTAGAAAAAAACTACTTTAAATTTTATAGGGAACCAAAAAAGAGCCCATATAGCCAAGACAATCCTAAGCAAAAAGAACAAAGCTGGAGGTATCACACTACCTGACTTCAAACTATACCACAAGGCTACAGTAACCAAAACAGCATGATACTGGTACCAAAACAGATATATAGACAAATGGAACAGAACAGAGGCCTCAGAAATAATTTGACACATCTATAACCATCTGATCTTTAACAAACCTGACAAAAACAAGCAATGGGGAAAGGATTCCCTGTTTAATAAATGGTGTTGGGGAAACTGGCTAGCCATATGCAGAAAACTGACACTGGACCTCTTTCTTACACCTTATACAAAAATTAACTCAAGATGGATTAAAGATTTAAACATAAGACCTAAAATCATAAAAACCCTAGAAGAAAATCTAGACAATACAATTCAGAATTGAAGATTTAAAAATAAGATTTAAAACCATAAAAAACCCTATAAGAAAACCTAGGCAATACCATTCAGGACATAGGCATGGGCAAAGACTTCATGACTAAAACACCAAAAGCAATTGCATCAAAAGCCAAAATTGACAAATGGAATTTAATTAAAGAGCTTCTGTACAGCAAAAGAAACTATCATCAGAGTGAACAGGCAACCTACAGAATGGGAGAAAATTTTTGAAATCTATCCACCTGACAAAGGGCTAATATCCAAAATCTCCAAGGAACTGAAACAAATTTATAAGACAAAAACAGACAACCCCATCAAAAGTGGGTGAAGGATATGAACAGACACTTTTCAAAAGAAGACATTTATGCGGCCAAAACATATGAAAATAAACTCATCATCCTTAGTCATTAGAGAAATGCAAATCAAAACTACAATGAGATACCAGCTCACACCAGTTAGAACAGCAATCAAAAAAGTCAGGGAGATCCAAGATGGCCAATTAGCAGCAGCTCAGGATTGTAGCTCCCAGTGAAAGTGCAGACAGTGAGTGGATGCCACACTTCCAGATGAATTTTCACTGCCCACGGACAAGGAGATTCCCAGTGGAGGAGCCCCACAGGTCACCAGCGTGACTCTTTTGGCTGGCGCAGCCGTTTTGCTGGTGCCTCAGCACGGCGGTTCTCAGTGCGGAGTATACGGGACTGGGGGCCCTTTCAGTTGGCGTTTGGAGCTCCAGGAAGGCAGAGTCGCCCATTTAGCTGATTGAAAAGGGGACTGAAGAGGGGAACCAGACCAGGAGATTCCTGGACAGAAAAGCGCCACAAATCTCAGTGCTGCTGTTTCAGCTCGTGTAGGGGGTCGCCGCAGGGAAAATTACACAGAATCTGGCGCCTTTTTAGCGGGTGACTGGAATATCTGGGAGAGAGCTGACCGTTCAACTGAAAAAAAAAAAAAAGAAGAAGAGGAGGCTCTGAGACAGCGAGCCAGATGATTCGGCTTGGCTGGTCCCACCCCCACAAAAAAACAGCAATTGGAAGCGATGAGGATTGAGAGTTTCACAGTAAGTACAGCTGAACCCAGGAAGGTCCAGATCTGTTGGGGAGGGGCGTCTGACAAAGGAAAACTAAGAAACAGAAAAAACTTCATCACCAACAAGCTAGACGTCCACTCAAAGACCTAATCTGAAAGTCAGCAATTACATAGACGACAGGTGGATAAATCCATAAAGATGGGAAGAAACCACTGCAAAAAGGCTGAAAACACCCAAAATCAGAATGCTTCTCCTCCTACAGAGGATCGTAGTTCCTCATCAGCAAGGGAACAAGGCCTGATGGAGAATGAGTGTGATGAATTGACAGAATCAGGCTTCAGAAGGTGGATAATAAGAAACTTCTGTGAGCTAAAAGAACATGTGCTAACCCAATACAAAGAAACTAAGAAGCTTGAAAAAAAGTTTGACGAAATGCTAACGAGAATAAACAACTTAGAGAGGAATATAAGTGAATTAATGGAGCTGAAAAACACAATACAAGAACTTCGCAAAGTATGCACAAGTTTTAACAGCTGAATTGATCAAGCAGAAGAAAGGATTTCAGAGGTCAAAGACCAACTTAACAAAATAAAACGAGAAGACAAGATTAGAGAAAAAAGGGTAAAAAGGAATGAGCAAAGTCTCCAAAAAATATGGGACTACGTGAAAAGATCTAATCTACGTTTGACAGGTGTACCTGAATGTGATGAAGAGAATAAATCCAAGCTGGAAAATATACTTCAGGATATTATCCAGGAAAATTTTCCCAACCTAGCAAGGCAGGACAATATTCAACTCTACGTAATACAGAGAACACCACAAAGATATTCCTCAAAAAGAGCAACTCCAAGGCACATAATCATTAGATTCACCAGGGTTGAAATGAAGGAGAAAATATTAAGGGCAGCCAGAGAGAAAGGTCAGGTTACCCACAAGGGGAAGCCTATCAGACTCACAGCAGATCTCTCAGCAGAAACCCTACAAGCCAGAAGAGAGTGAGGGCCAATATTCAACATCCTTAAAGAAAAGAACTTTCAACCCAGAATTTCATATCCAGCCAAACTAAGCTTCATAAGTGAAGGAAAAATAGAATTTTTTATGAACAGGCAAGTACTCAGAGATTTCATTACCACCAGGCCTGCTTTACAAGAGCTTCTGAAAGAAGCACTACATATAGAAAGGAACAACCAGTATCAGCCATTCCAAAAGCATACCAAAAGGTAAAGAGCATCACCATAATGAAGAATCTACATTAATAGGCAAAACACCCAGCTAGTATTAAATGGCAGTATTAAACTCACATATATCAATATTAATCCTAGACTAAATGCCCCAATCAAAAGACATAGACAGGCAAATTGGATAAAAAGCTCAAACCCATCAGTATGCTGCATCCAGACCCATCTCATATGCAAGGATACACAAAGACTCAAAATAAAGGGATTGAGGAAGATTTACCAACCAAATGGAGAGCAAAAAAAAAAAAAAAAAAAAGTAGGAGTTGCAATTCTCGTCTCTGATAAAATAGACTTTAAAGCAACAAAGACCAAAAGAGACAAAGAAGGACATTACATAAGGGTAAAAGGATCAATGTAACAAGAAGAGCTAACAATCCTAAATATATACCCACACAATACAGGAGCACCCAGAAACATAAGGTAAGTTTTTAATGACTTACAAAGAGACTTAGACTCCCACACAATAATAGTGGGAGACTTTAACACTACATTGTCAATATTAGACAGAAATTTAACAATGAGACAATGAGATCAATGAGACAGAAAATTAACAAGGATACCCAGGACTTGAACTCAGACCCGGAACAAGTAAACTTAATAAACATTTATAGAATTCTCCACCCCAAATCCACAAAACATAATTTTTCTCAGTATTATATCACACCTATTTTAAAGTGACCACATAATTGGAAGTAAATCACTCCTCAGCGATTGCATAGCATTTCACAGGTTTAAATGAAATATTGGTTGGCTGCTTGTTATTTTCCTCCCTTATTCCTTCCTGTCTCCATTGTTAAACACAATTATTGGCATAAAAGAGGTTTTTAATACCCATCTTTAGACTGCATTCTAGCCTGGGCAATAGAGCAAGATTCTCGTTCTCTCTCCCTCTTTCTCTTCTTCTTTCTCTCTTTCATTCTCGTTTTTTTTCTTTCTCTCCTTCCCTCTTTTTTCTTTTTCTTTAAAAAAAAAAAGAAAGAAAAAGTAAAGATAAAAAAGTCAGGCCACAACAGATGCTGGAGGGGATGCAGAGAAATAGAAAGGCTTTTACACTGCTGGTGGAAGTGCAAATTAGTTCAACTATTGTGGAAGACAGTATGGCAATTCCTCAAGGATCTAGAACTTGAAATACCATTTGACCCAGCAATCCCATTACTGGGCATATACCCAAAGGAATATAAATCATTCTACTATAAAGACACTTAAACACACATGTTTACTGCAGGGCTATTCATAATAGCAAAGACTTGGAACCAACCCAAATGCCCATCAATGATAGACTGAATAAAGAAAATGTGGCACATATACACCATGGAATACTCTGCAGCCATAAAACAGAATGAGTTCATGTTCTTTGCAGGGACACGGATGAAGCTGGAAACCATTATTCTCAGCAAACTAACACAGGAACAGGAAAACAAACACTGCATGTTCTCACTCATAAGTGGGAGCTGAACAATGAGAACACATGGACACAGGGAGGGGAACACCACACACCGGGGCCTGTCAGGGGATGGAGTACAAGGGGAGGAGTAGCATTAGGACAAATACCCAACTTAGATGATGGGTTGATGGGTGCAGCAAACCACCATCCACCTACATAACAAACCTGCATGTTCTGCACATGTATCCCAAAACTTAAAGTATAATTTTAAAAAAAGAAGGAAATGTCCTAAGTCAACAACCTAAATCAAAATATTAAGAAACTAGACAAAGAACAAACTAAACCCAAAGCTACCAGAAGAGAGAACATAAGATTAAAGCAGAAATAAACATAGTAGAGAAAAACAATAGAGAAAATCAATGAAACCAAGTTTGTTCTTCAGTATGATCAACAAAATTCATAAACCTTTAGCTAGACTGACTAAGAAAAAAGAGAGTATACTCAAATAAAATCAAAAATGAAAGTGGATATCACTGATTTTATAGAAATAAAAAAGATTATGAGAGAGTAATATGAAGAATTGTGTGCCAGCAAATTGGATAACATAGATAAAATCAACAAATTCCTGGAAATACACAAACTGCTAAGACTGAATCAGGAATAAATAAAAATTTGAATAGACCTATAGCTAGTAAAAAGATTGAATCAGTAATTAAAAACCTCCCAAAAAGGGAACACTCAAATGTTTGGTAGCATTTGACAGTGATGCCATATAATTTGAAGAACATCTGAAGAACAATTAACAGCAGTCCTTCTCAAACTCTTCCAAAACATTGCAGAGGAAGAAACACTTCCGAACTCATTCTATGAGGTCAGCATTACCCTGATATCAAAGCTAGACGAATACACTACTAGAAAAGAAAACTAAAAACCAATATCCCTGATGAATACTGACAAAAAAAGTATCAACAAATTACCAGCAAACAGAATTGAACAACCCATTAGAAGGATTACATATCAAAACCAAGTGGAATTTATTCCAGGAATGCAAGGAAGTTCAATGTAAAAATCAGCCAATGTTATATAGCTGTATTAGTCCGTTTTCATGCTGTTGACAAAGACATACCAAAGATTGAGAAGAAAAAGAGGTTTAATTGGATTTATAGTTCCATATGGCTGCAGAGGCCTCAGAATCATGGCAGGAGGTGAAAGCCACTTCTTACATGATGGTGGCAAGAGAAAATAAGGAAGAAGCAAAAGTGAAAACTCCTGATCACCCCATCAGATCTCATGAGACTTATTCACTGTCATGAGAATAGCATGGAAAAGACTGGCCCCTATGATTTAATTATCCCCCCATCCCTCCTACAACATGTGGGAATTCTGGGAGATACAATTCAAGTTGAGATTTGGGTGGGGGCATGGCCAAACCATATCAATACCACATAAACAAAATGAAGGGAAAAATAACCCATGATCATCTCCATTGATGCAGAAAAAGTATTTGATAAAATTTATCACCTCTTTAGGATAAAAACACTCAACAAACTAAAAATAAAAAGAAACTGCTTCAACACAATAAAGGCCATATATGAAAAGTCCACAGCTAACATCATACTCAATGGTGAAAGGCTGAAAGGCTTCCAATTAAGATTAGGAACAAGACAAGGGTGCTTTTTATCAATTCTATTCAACTTAGTATTAAAAGTCCCAGCCAGTGCAACTAGGCAAGATGATGAAATAAAAGGCATCCAAATTAGAGAGAAAGAAGCAAAATTATCCTCTGATCACAGACAACATAATCTTATAGATAGGAAAAAAACCCCTAAATATTTCATACACGTACACAAAATAAGAATTAATAAATTTAGCAAAGTTGCAGGATAGAAAATCAACAAACAAAAGTCAGTTGCTTCTACACATTAACAATGAGCTATCAGGAAAGAAAAATCATAAAAATAATTTCATTTATAATTACATCAAAAGTGCAGAATACATAAAAATAAACTTAATTAAGGAAAAGAAAAATCTGTACATGAAAAACAACAAAACACTGCTCAAAGAATTTAAAGATACAAATAGAAATAGAAAGACATCCCATGTTTGTAGATTTGAAAGTTTATAATGTTAAGATATGAATCCTACCCAAAGTAATCTACAGATTCCATGCAATCCCTCTGAAAATCCCAATGCTACTTTTTATAGAAATAGAAAAATCTATCCTGAAATTCATTTGGAATTTCAACACATTCCAAATGGCCAAAATGATCTTGAAAAAGAAAAACAAAGTTGGAGGTCTCACACCTCCTGATTTTAAAACTTACTACAAATCTACAGTAACCAAAACAGTGTGGTACAGTGTGGCATAAAGATAGATGTATAGGCCAGTGAAAGAAAATGGAGAGTCCAGAAGTAAACCACACATATATGGTCACATGACTTTTGATAAAGGTTCCAAGACCGTTCGATGGAGGGGTAATCTCTTCAACAAATGGTGTTGAGAAAACTGGGTAGCCACATATAAAGAATGAAGTAAGACCATTACTTAACATCACACAAAAAATTAACTCAAAATGCATCAAAAAGGTAAATATAAAACCTAAAGCTATAAAATTCTTAAAACATAGTGTAAAAGCTTCACAAGAGTAGATTTAGCAATGATTTATTGGATATGGCACTAAAAGCATAGGCAAAACAATAAAAAAATTGATAAACTAGACTACCTCAAAACCTAAAACTTGTATGAATCAAAGGACACAATCAACACAGTAAAAAGGCAACCCACACATTGGGAGAAAATATTTGCAAATTAGATCTCTGTTAAAGGGTTAATACCTAAAATATATAAAGAACTCCTACAAATCAACAACAACAAAAAAACAACAAACAACCTGATTTAAAAAATAGTCAAAGGAAATGAACAGATATTTCTTTAAAGATATACAAATGGGCAGCAGTCACACAAAAAGATGTTCAATGTCAACAATCATTAGGGATATTCAAATAAAAACCACAATGAGATACTACCACATACCCATTAGGATGGCTACTATAACAAAACAAAACAAAACAAAATAATATGTGTTGGCAAGGTAGTGGAGAAACTGGAATGCTTCTATACTCTTGGTGCAAATGTAAAATGGTGCAGCCACTGTAAAAAACAATATGGTGGAAGAGTAGGCAGCCCGAAGATGGCTGAATAGGAACAACTCTGGAGTGCAGTTCCCAGCAAGAACAACGCAGAGGGTGAGTGATCACCACATTTCCAAATGAGTTTTTACTTCCCACAGACCAGGAGATTCCTGGGCTGAAAAGTGCCATGAGTTTCCAGTATGTCTGTTTCAGCTGGTGCAGCATGTCTCCACACAAGAACTCACACATCTGGCTGGCCATTTCAACTGGTGCCTGGAATGCCTGGGAGACAGAGCCACCCATTCAACTGAAAAAAAGGTAGCAGAAATGGGGAGCTAGGAGATCTGGCTTGACAGGTCCCACCCCAACAAAGACGAGCAACTGACATGCTCTGGATTGAGAGTTTCATAGCAAAAGCAGCTGGACCCTGGATGGTCTAGCTCAGTGTGGGGAAGGGCGTCCACCATTACTGAGGCAGTCCACCATTACCGAGGCAGTCCATCATTACCGAGGTGGTCCACCAGTACCGAGGCAATCGGCCATTACTGAGGCAGTCTGCCATTACTGAGGCAGTTCTAATTATGCCTCTGTAAACAAAAACACAAGGAAGTTCACACAGCAGCTGGGCAGAACCCACGGTAGCTCAGCAACGCCTCTGCTGGCAAACTGTCATTAGGCTACCTCCTTGCTGGGCACAGCATCTCTGAAAAAAGGCAGCAGCATATCATGAACTTGTAAATAAATCTCCACCTTCCCAGCACAGAGCACCTGGGAAAAAAGCAGTTATGAGTTCCACTGCAGCAGACCTAAACGTACCTACCCAGCAGCTCTGAATGGAACAATGGAGCTCCCAGCTCAGCACTTGAGCTCTTATAAGGGACAGACTGTCTTCTTAAGCAGCTCCCCGACCCCTGTATATACAAAGAGACATCTCATAAAGGAGAGCTCAGGCTGACACCTGGCGGGTATCCGTCTGGGATGAAGATAATGGAAGAAGAAACTGGCAGCAACTCTTACTGTTCTGTAGCCGCTGCAGGTCATCCCCAGGCAAGCAGGGTCTGGAGCAGACCTCTGGCAGTCCTACAGCAGAGGGGCCTGACTGTTAGAAGGAAAACTAAAAATAGAAAGAAATAACTTCAACATCAACAAAAAGGATGTTCACTCAGAGATCCCATCTGAAAGTCACCAACTACAAAGACCACAGGTAGAAAAATCAACAAAGATAGGAAGAAACCAGCCCCAAATGGATGAAAACACCCAAAACCAGAATGCCTCTCCTCCTCCAAGGGATCACAACTCCTCACCAGCAAGGGAATAAGGCTGGATGGAGAATGAGTCTGATGAATTGACAGAAACGGGCTTCAGAAAGTGGGTAATAAGAAGCTTCTCTGAGCTAAAAGAACACGTTCTAACCCAATGCAAAGAAACTAAGAACCTTGAAAAAAGGTTTGACAAAATGCTAATGAGAATAAAGAGCTTAGAGAATATAAATGACTTGATGGAGCTGAAAAACACAACACGAGAACTTCACAATGCATACAGAAGTTTCAATAGCCAAATCAACCAAGCAGAAGAAAGGATATCAGAGATCGAAGATTAACTCAATGAAATAAAATGAGAAGGCAAGATTAGAGAAAAAAGAGTGAAAAGAAATGAACAAAGCCTCCAAAAAATATGAGATTACGTGAAAAAACCTAACATACGTTTGATAGGTGTATCTGAATGTGACGGAGAGAATGAATCCAAGCTGAAAAACACTCTTCAGGATATTATCCAGAACTTCCCCAACCTAGCAAGCCAGGCCAACATTCAAGTCAAGGAAATACAGAGAACACCACAAAGATATTCCTCAAGAAGAGCAACCCCAAGGCACATAATCATCAGGGTTGAAATGAAGGAAAAAATGCTAAGGGCAGCCAGAGAGAAAAGTCGGGGTACCCAAAAAGGGAAGCCCATCAGATTCACAGTGGATCTCTTGGCAGAAACCCTTCAAGTCAGAAGAGAGTGGGGGCCAATATTCAACATCCTTAAAGAAAAGAACTTTCAACCTAGAATTTCATATCCAGCCAAACTAAGCTGCATAAATGAAGAAGAAATAAAATCCTTTACAAACAAGCAATGGCTGAGAGATTTCGTCACCACCAGGCCTGCCTTACAAGAGCTCCTGAAAGAAGCACTAAACATAGAAAGGAACAACCAGTACCAGCCACTCCAAAACATACCAAATTGTAAATAGCATCTACACAATGAAGAAAATGTGTGAACACAATGAAGAAAATGGCAGAACATCCAGGTAGCATCAAAATGGTAGGATCAAATTCACACATAACAATATTAACCTTAGATGTAAATGGGCTAAATGCCCCAATCAAAAGATGCAGACTGGCAAATTGGATAAAAAGTCAAAACCCATTGGGGTGCTGTATCCAGGAAACCCATCTCATGTGCAAGGACACATATAGGCTCAAAATAAGGGGATGGAGGAAGATTTACCAAGCAAATGGAGAGCAAAAAAAAGCAGGAGTTGCGATCCTAGTCTCTGATAAAATAGACTCTTTAAATCAACAAAGATCAAAAGAGACAAAGAAGGGCATTACATAATGGTAAAAGGATCAATGCAACAAGAAGAGCTAACGATCCTAAATATATATGCACCCAATACAGGCGCACCCAGATACATAAAGCAAGTTCTTAATGACCTACAAAGAAATTAAGATTCCCACACAATAATAGTGGGAGACTTTAACACTCCACTGTCAGTATTAGACAGATCAACGAGATAGAAAATTAACAAGGATATCCAGGACTTGAACTCAGATCTGGACCAAGCAAACCTAATAGACATCTACAGAAACTCTCCACCCCAAATCCACAGAATATACATTCTTCTCAGCACCACATTGCACCTACTCTAAAACTAGGCCATCATACTTAAGCCATAAAATGCCCTGTGTAGGTGGAACAGGTCAGAAGACTGAATGCTCAAACTGCATATGGAATTAGCACGGCAACAACATAGAGTGTAATAACAGAGACTCTAGAATCTCATGATGTCAGTTTAGAATAGAATTGTTCTGTAGCTCACCTTTCTCAAAAGTTGGAATTCACAAGCCTGTGGAATGTGTTTTTACCTCCATTGTTTGAGGAGTCAGCCAACAAATCCAGGGGTGGGAAAACAGCTGGATGAGGACAATAACATATATGACACCTGTACAATCCTTAATTTGGACCATCTCTCTCACCAGCTGCCTTCCACACCCCTGTCCTATTAACTCATTCTTCTTTCATCTGAATATTCTTTACACCAAATTTTTGCATCCTCCAGTGATACGGAAAAGCAACTGTTAGAGACTTTTGCCTAAAGGTACATTGAGAAGGGAAAAAAAGTTTAATAAGTAGCAAATGTCATTGTTCCCACAAATGAAACAAGACTCATCCACCTTGGCAATAAAGTATGCCATTTGACTGCTTGGGCCATTTGCACAGATTATGGGGATATGCTATGCCACTATTTAGCACTCCTCAGAACAACTAATACTCACCTAAACACTAAGTTAACAGAGTTATTAGAAAAGAAACACTGTCCTTTCTTATCCAAACCAATTTGGGCTACTGTCCCCATAACAGGTATATGTGTATATGTATAGCTACCTATGACATGAAACACCATCTCAAATACTTTTATTTACTGTGCAATCTCCTGATCCTAAATATTACTACCACCTCTAGCCTTTGCTCCCTTCCTAACACCCTACTGCAGGAAATTCTTGAACAAATTCCTTTTAAGAGATTCAGAGCTCTCTGATGTTCACTGTATGATGACTGGATTTGTGATTTGACTTTACTCTATATATAAGCTAATAAATTAATCTCTTACTGGTTCATGAATGCTGGCAGAAGACATGAGACTACTGGGTTAAAGACAGAAGACTTATGTTACTTACGACACAGCAAAGTAGCATGATCACGAGGACGTTTACATTGGTTCTGCTTTGTCGCACACTGCCACAGGGGCAATGCAGAGGACTCAAGGAGACTTGCATTCACAGTGGATTGTGTTACAGAAAAGAACGCTGAGCTTAGATGATCTACCACTTCTACAGCAAGCAGTAAGCAAATCTGCTAAACCTGGTCTTGGTCCTGAAGGGAAACAGTAATTCATTCTTCAAGGTTGCTCACCACAACCCTGAGAAATGGCCCACATAAAGAGTGATCAGGGTCTTACATGCTTGGCTCATGTAACAAGATGTCTGGGAGCACAAGAAGCCCAAGGAGGACTGTTTGTCTCTGTAACAATCTGCTGACATTTTCCCTCTTGTCAGTTACTCTCTTTTGTTCCTAAGCCACACTAAGATCTGATTATCATTTTCCAAAAGGATCTCTTTTGCACTTTGCAAGAACAGAATATGTAATACTTATAAAGTTCCCATAAGAAATTTTTCTTTGCAAAATTGGGCCAGCTTGTTGTTTAACACTGCCACCAACGGCCTCTAAAAGAAGCATCTGCTCACTGAGCTACCCCAAAGGAAATAATTATTTATGACCAGATCTAAAAACTGTCAATCATTGCTACTCAGTGGAGGTAATAAAGAGATCAGATCACTCTCCCAACTCTATTCAAGCAAGTCTATGATTATCCAGACATAAAAGAAGGGGTTTGGGTGTGTGTGCATTTGGGGGATGAGGAAGAAGATCCAGAACTGCTCAAACATCAGAAAATAAATCTCATACCAGTACAGGTAATATCTAGAAGCTGTTCAATATTGTTCTAGATGAAGAACTCTCTAATTGTCCTTAAATTGCCTGCTTTTGGCTTATTTTTAAGAGAACCAAAATTAGACTTAGCCCAAAAGCAAATAGTAACCCCTTATAATAACAAGCATCTAAAACATGTTCTTCCTTCAATTCATTCCCAAATCTCTTTTATCATGCCCTGTGGCCACCCAACCATCTTCCTTTTCTACTACAGCCACTCTATTCTCGCCAAGGTCAATAGTCCCTCGTTATACTCACTATACCAAATGAAACTTTGTTTATCTGTAACCGTAATTGTCACTCATTAAAACCACAATTTCATCATGATCACTCAGGTGGATGTTAGAAACTCTTCTAGAACAAAGCTTCTCAAACGTTAGGGAGTGTAAGAGTCATCCAACAGAACTTGTTAAAATGCAGATTCCTAAGCACTGCTCCCAGACATCCTGATTCACTATATCTGGGATATGTCCTGAGAATGTGCATTTCCTACACTCTCACAGGCTAGATGGGATGCTGATGTTGCTGGTCCACAGACCACCATTTGAGTAGTTCTGTTCCAGAACATATGGGTCATGACAATCCCGAGTCAAGGCAGAAGCATCTTCTGAGGTACCTCACAGCAGCTGCCTATCTAAGCTGGAGTCTAGAAAAGACAGTGAATAATACCAGGACTGAATGTCCCCCAGTAAGAATCTATTGGTTATTGTATTTATAGATTTAATGGTAACAGGGACACTGATGAAGAAGATAACAAAATGCAGAGAAGAGCTGACCCTTTTCCAAGCTAACACTTACTCCTTTACTAGGGGGCAGCAATGCTTCTTTATATTGTCCGTTTCCATGTTACCAGATACTATCTTGAGCTTAATATAGTTTCTCTAGAGTCTGCAAGTGATACTATTCTTTCTTCGACATGTTATCCCAATACCTAAGGTGTACTGCTGCTAAAAAAGTCAGGTGACACCACCTTGTTTCATAGGTTATTTCCTTTGTTTTGTTTTGATATTTTTTAAAAAGGCCCCTTTCCTGCATTTTTACTCTTGCCCTCTGTATTGGCTTCTTCCCTGTGGCCCATAAATATGCTCAAATATCTCTCAGGTAAAAACAAAAACAAAAAATAAAACATAAAATATACGTTCTCTGAAACAGATACCCCTTCTTAATTATACATCCTCCTTCCATCTAAAGTCAAGTTCCTTGAAATAAGTGTCTGCCCTTCTGATGTCCGTATCTTTACCGCTCTTTCATTTGTCCAGGCCTAGATCAGGTTTCTGTACTCATAACTACCCAGCAACGGATCCTGAAAAGTTTCTCAATAAATGACCTCCTAAGTCTCAAACCTGGCAAACACAGTTCAGTCCCTATTTTACTTGACCAAACATATCAGAAGTGAAAGGCTACCATTAAACGGATTTTTCTATTTCAGGGGTTGGCAACTTACACCCTGGAGCCCAATCTACCAGCCACCTGTTTTTGTAAATAAAGTTACTGGAATGCAGCCATACCCATATTGCCTATGGCTGCTTTCACACTACAATGGCAGAGTTAAATATCTGAGATGGAGACTGTATGGTCCTCAGAGCCTAAAATTCTTTTTTTTTTTTTTTTTGAGATTGGCTTTTTAAAATTGTGTTTTCAATGAGAAGTACATCACCTGTTTACAAAATAACCCTTGAAAAATCCAAGGACTAGATACTATAAAACAAAGCAAACTCCAGTTACGAGACACTACATATATCATGCAAAAACAATGGTCTCAGTTCCAGGTTATGAAAACTAAAATTAAAAAATCACTACACAGAAAAGGTCCAAGTTTTCAGGGTGGCAAAACTTGGGTGCAGTTACACAAAACATTTAATAAACAGAATTGTTTTCCCCTACGCATAAACAAAATGACAAGACTAAGTCTGTGCCTGGTGATTTCAATCTAAATCTGAAGCTGCACAAAATATGCAGACACTTTATATACTTCACCTGTTAGCATGACCATCTTTTTTTCTTTGGTGGTAGCGGGAAGGGCAAGGTGAATGTGCAGAGCAAAGATGTAGGGAATAGAAATTTTGCATACTGGACATTATAAAGTCATGGTGAAAAGAAAGCCTCAATTAACGCATAGCCTGAGGGGGAAAAGACTACACTCCAACTTTGGAAAGTTAATTCAGATGAATCGGGAGAGAGTTTAATTGCAGTTTAACATGAAAAATGTAAATATAATAGAATGGAGCGCAATGACTGATTTATGAAATATATAGCTTAAAATTCTGACAGAAAAAGGTTGCCAACTCCTGTTCTAGTACATTTAATACATTTGACCATTTCCTTCTAATTTATAAAGTAATTCATTATTTAAAAGAATTTATTTAGACAGTACAAAGCAACTTGATTATCTTAACCTTCATTATCATCTAAAAGAACATGAGACATACATTATCAACCACATTTTAAGGTAAATAAATTGAGGTTTGGAGAAGTGAAGTTACACATCTAAAAGCTGAGTCAGGATTCATGCTTGGGTCAGAATGATTCTAAAACTTGTGGCTTTTACGACTATTCTGGAACTCTTGTCCTCTCTTGGTTTCTGTGACACCTTTGTCCGCTGGTTCACTGCTCACTTCTTTGACCAGTCATCTCTCTTCTTTTGCAGGCTTCATTCTTCATTCTTCATTCTTCTTCTTCATTCACCTCTGTCCATTCTTTCATTACTGGTTCCAGAAAGCTATATACTCCACTCTCTTCTCTTTTTCCATGCTATACATTGTGGTTGTGCAATAGCATCTGTTCCCACAGCATCTAGCTTCATAATCATACCAGTGGGATGTCCAGAATGTGAACAACTTTCCAGGGAGAAATGCTTCTCAGCCTTTAGCAGTTTTTTCATCGATAGCATGTGGATGGCTGCTCATGCTGGCAGTGGCTTCAATCTCTTAGCAAGTCCTGCCCAGGAAGGTCTAGCATCTGGCTGCATGATAGAAAGGTGCTTGGCACTTACTGCTTTGTTCTTGGCCTTTAGGGTTCTATTTTTAACTAGTTAAAAGACCAACAGCATCGCTCTTTAACATCCTGCTAGTTTTTTTTTTTTTCATCTGTTTTACTTGCGAGACGTTGCTTTGTTTCCTGCTAGATCCCCCAGAGTCCAGACAGTGCCTACCACAGAGTAGACACTTACCTTAAATGAATAAGGGGACTTCATTTGTTAATGTACACTTTTCTTTTTTAAAAAGAAATTCATAGAGGAAATCTAAATGGCGAATGATGAAAAGTTCAATCTCACTAGTGTCCAGGGAAATTGAAAAATAATTAGTTACCATTTCATCTCCATTAGGATGGCTAAAATTAAAAAGTCTGACAATATAAGAATTTGTATGGGAAGATAAGAATTCTCATACACTGCTCATAGGATGGTAACTTGGTACACTTTAAGGAATAATTTAGCAATATATAATAACAATATAGTCTATAACTCAACACTTCAAATGTACACTTCCAAGAAATTCTTCCACATATTCCTAAGAAATTATGAAGGAAGGTGTTCGATAAAAGCAAAAACATGAGGATTCCCAGACTGGCAGCACAGCAGCCTGAAGTTGATCTGGAACACTTGAGCTTGGTGGGAGGAGGGGGTCTGCCATTACTGAGGCTTGAGTGGGTAGTTTTCCCCTCACAATGTAAACAAAGCCAATAGGAAGTTCGAACTGGGTGGAGCCCACCACAGGGCCATAAAGCCACTGTAGCCAGACTACCTCTCTAGATTCCTCCTCTCTGTGGACAGCATCTCTGAAACAAAGACAGCAGCCCCAGTCAGGGGCTTATAGATAAAACTCCAATCTCCCGGGACAGAACATGAGGGGGAAGGGGCAGCTATGGGCACAGCTTCAGCAGACTTAAACCTTCTTGCCTGTGGCTCTGAAGAGAGCAGATCTCCCAACACGGCGCTTGAGCTCTGCTAAGGGACAGACTGCCTCCTCAAGTGGGTCCCTGACCCCTATGCCTCCTGACAGGGAGACATCTCCCAGCAGGGGTTGACAGACAGCTCATACAGGAGAGCACCAGCTGGTATCTAGAGAGTGCTCCTCTGGGAAGAGGATTCTAGAGGAAGGAGCAGGAAGCAATCTTTGCTGTTCTGCAGCCTCTGCTGGTGATACCCAGGCAAATAGGATCTGGAGTAGAACCCCAGTAAACTCCAGTAGACCTGAAGAAGAGGGCCCAGACTGTTAGAAGGAAAATAACAAACAGAAAGCAACAGCATCAACATCAACAAAAAGGATGACCACCAAAAAACTGCATCTGAAGGTCAACAACAGCAAAGACTAAAGGTAAATAAATCCACAAAGATGAGTAAAAACCAGTGCAAAAAGGCTGAAAATTCCAAAAACCAGAATGACTCTTCTCCTCCAAAGGATCACAATTCCTCAAGGGAACAAAACTAGACAGAGAAGGAGTTTGACGAACTGACAGAAGTAGGCTTCAGAAGGTGGGTAATAACAAACTCCTCCCAGCTAAAGAAGCATGTTTTAACCCAATGCAAGGAGCTAAGAACCTTGATAAAAGGTTAGAGGAATTGCTAACTAGAATAACCAGTTTAGAGAAGAACATAAATGATCTGATGGAGCTGAAAAACACAGCAAGAGAACTTCATGAAGCATACACAAGTATCAATAGCCAAATCAATCAAGCAGAAGAAAAGAGACCAGAGATTCAAGATCAACTTAATAAAATAAAACGTGAAGACAAGATTAGAGAAAGCAGAATGAAAAGGAATGAACAAAGCCTCCAAGAAACATAAGATTATGTAAAAAGACCAAACCTACATTTGATTGATGTACCTGAATGTGACAGGGAGCATGGAACCAAGTTGGAAAACACACTTCACAAGATTATCCAGGAAAACCTCTCCAACATAGCAAGACAGGCCAACATTCAGGAAATACAGAGAACATCACAAAGATACTTCTCAAGAACAGCAACCCCAAGACACAAT
Source organism: Alouatta palliata (assembly GCA_004027835.1). Classification (NCBI taxonomy): domain Eukaryota; kingdom Metazoa; phylum Chordata; class Mammalia; order Primates; family Atelidae; genus Alouatta; species Alouatta palliata. The sequence goes on along the minus strand of PVKV010013928.1, from coordinate 29,019 downwards.
CATCAGATTCATCAAGGTTGAAAAGAAGGAAAAAATGTTAAGGGCAGCAAGAGAGAAAGGCCAGATTGCCCACAGAGGGAAGCCCATCAGACTATCAGCAGATCTGCAGAAACTGCAAGCCAGAAGAGAGTGGGGGCCAATATTTAACATTCTTAAAGGAAAGAATTTTCAATCCAGAATTTCATATCCAGCCAAACTAAGCTTCATAAGCAAAGGAGAAATAAAATCCTTTGCAGAAAAGCAAATGCTGAGGGGATTTGGTCACCACCAGGCCTGCCTTACAAGAGCTCCTGAAGGAAACACTAAATACGGAAAGGAAAAATCAGTGCCAGCCACTGCACAAACAAACCAAAATGTAAAGACCATTGACTCTATGAAGTAACTGCATCAACTAACGGGCAAAATAACCAGCTAGCATCATAATGACAGGATCAAATTCACACACAGCAATATTAACCTTAAATGTAAATGGGTTAAATGTTCCAATTAAAAGGCACAGACTGGCAAATTGGATAACGAGTTAAGACCCATCAGTGTGTTATATTCAGGGGACCCATCTCATGTGCAAAGACACATAGGCTCAAAATAAAGGGATGGAGGAATATTTATCAAGCAAATGGAAAGAAAAACAACAACAACAACAACAAACTGGGATGGCAATCCTAGTTGTTGATAAAACAGACTTGAAACCAACAAAGATAAAAAAAGACAAAGAAGGGCATTACATAGTGGTAAAAAAATCAACCACATAATTGGAAGTAAAGCACTCCTCAGCAAATGCAAAAGAACAGAAATCATAACAACAGTCTCTCAGACCACAGTGCAATCAAATTACAACCAGTACTTAAGAAATTCACTCAAAACTCACTGCAACTACATGGAAACTGAACAACCTGCTCCTGAATGACTACTAGGTAAAAAACGAAATTAAGGCAGAAATAAAGATGTTCTTTGAAACCAATGAGAACAAAGACATGGTGCCCAGAGTCTCTAGGACACAGCTAAAGCAGTGTTTAGGGGGAAATTTATAGCACTAAATGTCCACAGGAGAAGGCAAGAAAGATCTAAAATTGACACCCTAACATCACAATTAAAAGAACTAGAGAACCACGAGCAAACACATTCAAAAGCTAGCAGAAGACAAGAAATAACTAAGATCAGAGCAGAACCAAAGGAGATAGAGACATGAAAAACCCTTCAGGAGCTGGTTTTTTGAAAAGATTAACAAAATAGACCACTAGCCAGACTAATAAAGAAGAAACAAGAAGAATCAAATAGATACAATAAAAAATAATAAAGGGGAGATTACCACTTATGCTACAGAAATAAAAACTACCATCACAGAATACTATAAACACCTCTACACAAATAAACTAGAAAATCTAGAAGAAATGGAAGAATTTCAGGACACATACACTCTCCCAAGACTACATCAAGAAGTCAAATCCCTGAATAGACCAACAACAAGTTCTGAAATTGAGACAGTCATTAATAGCCTACCAAACAAAAAAAGCCCAGGTCCAGACAGATTCATAGCTGAATTCTACCAGAAGTACAAAGAGGGGCTGGTATCATTCCTTCTGAAACTATTCCAAACAATAAAAAAAGAGGGACTCCTCCCTAACTCATTTTATGAGGCCAGCATCATGCTGATACCAAAACCTGGCAGAGACACAACAAAATAAGAAAATTTCAGGTCAATATCCCTGATGAACATCAATGCAAAAATCCTCAATAAAATACTGGCAAACCAAATCCAGCAGCACATTAAAAAGCCTATCCACCAAGATCAAATCAGCTTCATCCTGGGGATGCAAGGCTGGTTCAACATACACAAATCGATAAACATAATCTATCACATAAACAGAACCAAAGACAAAAACCACGATTATCTCAATAGATGCAGAAAAGGCCTTTGATAAAATTCAACACCCTTTCATGCTAGAAACACTCAATAAACTAGCTATTGATGGAACATATCCCGAAATAATAAGAGCTATTTATGACAAACCCACAGCCAATATCATACTGAATGAGCAAAAGCTGGAAGCATTCCCTTTGAAAACCAGCACAAGACAAGGATTCCCTCTCTCACCACTCCTATTCAACTTAGTATTGGAAGTTCTGGTCAGGGCAATCAGGCAAGAGAAAGATATAAAGGGTATTCAGATAGGAAGAGAGGAAGTCAAATTGTCTCTGTTTGTCGATGACAAATTTGTATATTTAGAAGACCCCATCATCTCAGGCCAAAAACTCCTTAAGCTGATAAGCAACTTCAGCAAAGTCTCAGGGTACCCAATCAATGTGCAAAAATCACAAGCATTCCTATACAACAACAGACAGAGAGCCAAATCATGAGCAAACTCCCATTCAAAATTGCTATAAGAGAATAAAATACCTAGAATTACAACTAATAAGTGATGTGAAGGACTTCTTGAAGGAGAACTACAAATTACTGCTCAAGGAAATAAGAGAGGACACAAACAAATGGAAAAACATTCCATGCTCATGGATGGGAAGAATCAGTATCATGAAAATGGTCAGACTTCCCAATTTATAGATTCAATGCTATTCTCATCAAGCTACCATTGACTTTCTTCATAGAATTAGAAAAAACTGCTTTAAATTTCATATGGAACCAAAACTTTTATTGCAAAGCAAGTTACAAAACATATCTACCATATAATGACATGTATGTAAATTTTAATAACTAAAGACCATATATGCTTTGTTTATACAAAAGTGCACATTAGTATTTTATTGCTAACAAAGGTACCCAGGATCAAGCAAGAAGAGGGAATGTCTTTCCTGACATCAGTCTTAAAGTTTTGACACGTCTGGTTTTTCCAACTAGCTGTACATTACTGTCATTCATAAATTTCACAAATCCTTCTTGAACCACATAAAAAATTTGTGCTTATACCATTACTTGAAATTCATTAAGTCCCGTAATTGTCTTCTTTTTATTTGTCCTAAATGAATCCTAAACTTATCAAAGTTTGCCTCTTTTTCTAGAATTTTAGAATTTCTTGAATAAACCTATGCTCAACATAACCAGTGTCCTTTTAGACTGAAGATCATTCACCCTTTTGGCCTACACTCCTTTAGCAGAACTGCCATTTTTCCTCTCTGACTAGTGGACCTTCTCTGGTTAGTCCCTATTTCCATTAGATCTTTTCTAAAAGGCAATTGCCAAAACTGTACACAAAGTATGTGATGAGGAAATATTAGATTTACATACAGGTAGGATAACCATCTGGTTCGTCTTCAATAACTCTCAATGATACTAAATGCTATGTTGTGATTTTTCTCATTAGAGTACTAAGCTGCTGTTTTCTACACCCATAATAAATAACTATTAGGTCTCTTTTCTGAGTTACAGTTTCAAATGATTTAGAACTATTTTAGATTCCTTCTGAATATTTCCCTTACCTATTTTAGAACCAGTCAGCAACCTTTGTTGTTGTTCAAGAACACAGATTTTGGAGACCTTCCTAGAGCTATCATTTGTGGCTCTGCCTTATTTGAAAACTGTTCAGAGTCATTACTCCAGTTCATTTACAAAGATGCTAAACAATTCCAGTCCTAGCACTGATCTCAAAGACCTGATCAACTATTTACATTTTTTAATCAATGAAATTATGCTTTTATCCCTAGGACCTCCCTCCAGAGCCTTTGTTTCCTCCAGATCCCTTCTCCCAATTCCAAGAAAATTTAGCAGATCACTCATTCATTCAAGAAATCTTTACTGGCATCTACTCTGTGCTAGGCACAGAAATAAGGTGTTAGGACTACAACAATAAAAACACAAGATCCCTGTTCTCAAGAATTTCAGACTGTATCATATTCACTAGTGATCCCTTTTTTTAACCTGCCTATTTTATTCCTCAAAAACACTAGTCAGGCACCATTTCTTTATTCACACATTATTTGCTTTTCCCTAAAAGAATATTTATTGATGTTCCTGGTGTTAAAATTCAATGGACTAACCCATGCAAAGATGAGACAGAATCACCTATATATTCTCAAATATTTTTTGACCTGCACTAAAATTCAGTAGCCACTAGCCCCAAACGGCTATTTAAATTTAGATTAATTACAATTAAATAAAATTACAACTTCAATGAAATGAAAGAAAAATTCAGTTCCTCAGTTGCAACAGCCACATTTCAAGTGCTTTATAGCCACAGGGGGCTAGTGGCTATCATCTTGAGCAGCACAGACTTGGACCATTTCCATCACTGCAGAAAGTTCTTTTGAACGACAGTGGTCTAGAGAATTCTCATATAAGGAGTCACACAGTGGCCACATTAAAACACTAGGTTATACATTCTGGCAAATAATTACTGCCTTCTTCAGTATTCACATAATACCACCTGCTACAAGTAAGTTATTTATATTCTTTTTGTCAATATGGTCTAAACTAGATTAAATACTGACTACTGAATATTATTTTAATTATAATCTAAGTCAAAATAACATTCCTTTTCATTTTATGTGAGCCACAGAATATATGACTGGAATCCATAATGAAAATACCTAAATAACAGTAATAATGACAATAATCAATTCAACATGGGAAACATCTTAAAGAAACTTACCCTCCTTCACTTTCTGCTTCCTCTGAACTATTACTTGTTGCTGAACTTTGAATTGTGGGGAGCCTTCTTTTTCTCGCTCTGTGCTGAGGGCTTATCTTATGAACAGTTACTTTCCCTCCAAGTTCATCTTGTATATATTCCTCCAGCTTTGGAATAGCTTCTTTAAGAAATCTGATTTCCTCTTTGAGTTCTTCCATATTTGTCAGTAATTCATTTAACTTCTCCATTATCTGAAGTTGCCTTTCTTGAAAGATCACTGTTGTTCCTTGGTCATTATGTATTTCATCTTGCAAAGTTATTGAATTAAATGTATTACCCAGAGAAAGAAATTTAGGTAAATTCATTGCTATCCCAGGTTTACGGACCTTGTGGTACCACAACAGCAGCAAGCTGATTCCAGCAGTTCCCACCATGATGCCAAGTATCAGTTCTTTGTTCGTGGAATGAGGCATTTCTTGGTTTTGGTTTCTAAAATTAAAAACATAAATGTAAATGAATGTCATTTACATCTTTGTCCAAGACAAAAATATAGGTGCTTTTTCAATCAACGAAAACCAAGTTTACATCACAGGATTTATAAAAAGTAGGACAATAGCCGAAAGGATGGGAAGGGACAAGTGGAAGTATACTGTTGTAAGAGTCTTAGATTACAATGAAGCACTATCATATTAAGTTAAAGATGCATAGCCGTAAACCCTAGAATAACCACCAAAAAACAAACAAAAATCCAAGGTAATACATAATAAGACAATAATAGAGATAAAAATGGAACACTAAAGATACTCACTTGGTCCAAAAGAAGGCAGGAAAAGGAGTAAAAAGAAGAACAGATGGGCAAATAGAAAACAAACAGAAGAGAAATTCCACCATTATAAAATGGGAAAATGGTGCCAAAAGATCAAGAAATAACGGTTTTTGTTTGTCAACAGAAAGACTCCATAAAAAGAAAAAAAGTGATGAAACACAAGTATAGAAAACTGCATAGCAATAAACTTGAGAAGGCAGAGATGGGCTCTGTTGCACAAGTACAGGGGTTGACCTTTGATGGGAACACAAACCATTCATTCACAGTAATAAAAGGCAGATTATGTGAGCAGAGATTTAGGTAGGTGGGTAGATACGGTGGTGGGAAGTTATGCAAGCTCTCTTTGATTGCTTCACTCTTTTAAGTGAGATAGGAAGAAAAGTAAATAGCTGGGAGTGAGAATTGGGGAAAAAATATCAGTAAGATGAAAATTCTGAATTAGGTTGTATACCGGAAATTCACCGTCCTCTGCTTTATATCCTATGATTCCACATATTCTAACCGAGCATTGTTTCTTACACTCTAAATGGCCAACTAAATGTTTCAAATGCTTCCCTGGTGGTCTAGTGGTTAGGATTTGGTGCTCTCAAATGCTCTATGGAAGAGGGTCTGAGAGAACAAGCAGCCATAATCTATTTCTGAAAAGTCTGCTTAAAAGAAGAATATCTCTCTTTCGATTCCTATTTCACGAAATTATATGCCTGGAACACCGAAAGTATCCTATTTGGATGTTCTACACTTCATTACAGGCCTAAGTGTCAATGAGAAGGACTGAATTTAAAACAATCTTCTAGAAATTACCTCAGGTAGTGAATATTATATCCAAGAGATTTAAGAATACCTTCTTTTAAACCAAAGATTTCAGAGAAAGCCTTAGTACTTAATCTGGCCTGCTTGACCTCACAGAAATTTGCCTGGAATTAACTTAAAAAAAGTTTTTTCCACTTAATTGGTATAACGAGAACTATAAGTCTAATCATCTGCCCACTCCCAGCTCATCCAGGAGACATGCCAGCAGCAGAATCTGATCAATTTGTAACTTTGGCTAAAATTGTAGCTAATTATCACTAGATGTGTAAATGTATTTCTACAAAAAAATTATATCATTAAACTAAATTATCTTGAAAGCTTATTGCAGAAAGATGATATAAGAAAAGTCACTAAATGCCCATTAATTACAACTGCATTACAGTTAATAATCACACATCCAGTTCAATCATCTTGATTTTTGTCAATCAAATTATTAAGGCAGGATGTCCATAGGCTGATCTAGAGATCTATTAGAGGGAATCTTCCTATTCTGATTGCTTTCTTTTGTTCATACTTTGGACTTCTACATTAAGAAATATAGCCTAGTTGAAAAATATTTTCATTTAGTAAACAAATAAGTAGAAGTAAAAATCTATCTAGGAAGGAGACCTTATTCTTGAGACAGGACCAGGTTTCAGCAGGTGGGAAAGAGTCATATTTTGCTTGGCCCTTTCTTTAGAAACTGCACCAATTCCAAATAATCTTTTCCATGCAGGTCCTATTATTATTTTGCCGATAAGTGAACTAAGGCATACAGGTGTCAAGTCTTTTACCCAGTGATCACCCATCTAGGAAGTGAAAACTGTCACCTTTGATACCCTGTTCCTAACTCTTGGATGCACCCACATGTGGAAGATTTGGAAAGCATCAACAAGGAGGTGAAGGAGAATGCTGGCTGAGCAGAGATGTTCAGAGCTGAAAAATTATTTCAGAACCAAGAAAACTAGCTAGAAGAAAAATAGAACTAATAGAGCTGATATGTTTTAAACAAACACAATTAAAATCAAGCTATGTTTTTTATAACAGTATAAAACAAATGTGCTTCAACACAGATAATTTTAAAAATGACACATTAAAAATAATGTACAAAATACATCAGAATACTTGCTTGCCTGCAGAATAATTTCAAAGGTTGTAGGAAGTCCTCTACATAGCTTTTTTTTAAGAGAGAGTCTCACTCTGTCACCTATGCTGGAGTGCAGTGGTACAATCACTGCGCATTGTAGCATCGACCTCTTGGGCTCAGGCTATCCTCCTGCCTCAGCCTCCCTAGTAGCTGGGACCACAAGCATGGGCAACCACGCCTGGCTAATTTTTAAATTATTTGTAGAGAGTGGGTCTCCCTGTGTTGCTAGGCTGGTCTGGAACTTCTGGGCCCAAGCAATTTTGCCTCCACCTGTCAAAGTGCTGGGATAGCGGCATGAGCCACCACCTCCAGTATTTTCAGCTTTCATGCTTCTAATTACGTTAGTAGCATACACTTGCACTGTAGTACAAAAATATAGTAATTAAAAACTTTACCAAATGGATTGTAGAACTCTAATAATCAGATGCAAAGTATTATTTATTGCGTTTCAATTTGTAAGGTGCCAGTAAATCACAATGAAAAATGACAGTTTAATATAGATTATGGCACCTAAAATTAACGTGTCATAGTAATCAAAGGTTATTAACAGAGATGAGAATAAAATATTCTAAAATGACATCGAAATGTTGACTCTAAAGAAAATTAGAACATGAAAATAAAATGCTTTCTGAAGAAATATCTGAAGAAACATTTCATTTCCATGTTCTGGTTTTATTTAATTTTTAGAAGTAGAAATTATGTTTTACTAAATTATAATGCTTTTGCCATATATCTAGCGTATTTATTTACCTTATCAGCAGACACTTAGAGGAGAAAAATATAAAATGCGTAACTCTAATAAACTCGGGGAATGTAAAAAAAAATTCTGCAAGGATAAAGAGACATTACAGAAATGCCCGAGGTTTAAGTTTCCTAAGGGAATTGCACTGAGACCTTGAACTAGCGATCAGATTTCCTACAGCGTCTTGGAAAACCTGGTACTTTTGAAGTGAATTCTCAAGTTCACTTCAGGTTTTCACGATTTTTTGTATTTTATCATTTATTTTAAATTTAGGGCTCCCAGATGATTGGCTTATTAGCCTTTGTTGCAGCACTGATAATCTGGCCTTCATTTTTGTGTAAAATAGTACAGACCAAGTCCGAGAGCAAAAAACCCCACACAGACAAAAAACAAAACGTTTGCGCAAGACTGAAAGGTTAAGAGCCAGAGTCGAGGCGAGAGCTCAGCAAGGGTCTCTGCTGAAATCGAGGTTTGCAGGAACCAGCCAGGCCGAGGCAGCAAACTGCCTGCACCCCACGGACCCCAGAAGGGACTGCATGCAAGGAAACACCGACGACCTCCGGGGCTAAGGCTTCGGGGGCGCGGAGTCAGCGAGAGATGCGCCCGGAAAACCACTATGGGCCGCTGCTCCAGTCCCGGGAACCCAAAGAAGCACTCACTGGCGGGCTCAAGCTCCGCAGGGACACACCGACCCGGAAGTGCAGTCATCGCCACCGGAATTACTTCCGCTTCCCTCCGCAAGTCCCCGGCCCTGTCCGGCCCCCGCCGGCCTTCCAAACTGCGCACGCACCTGTGTTCCCTGCGCCGCCCTCTCGGCGGTCGGAGAGCTGAGACAAAGACCTGCTAGCGGGCGGCGGCGGACAGACTGGAGCCCGGAGCCCGCGGGTCCTAAGGTCCCGTGCCGCGGCTGTCGCGTCCTGACCCAGAAAGCGGAGGCGCCGGGGGAGGAGCCCGCGGCCGCTCGGCCAGCCGCTCCCGCCCTCTCTCGCGGTGGGTTCATCTCCACCGGGACCAACGCCCGGTTCACATTTTCCAAAATAAAATTGCGCGCCACTGGGCGCCTGGCTCGCGCCGGACCGTGTGGCTCGGGGCCGTCGCCTCCATTCGAAGCCGGTCGCCTCAGTGCGTTCCCTCTCGCATCGCTCCCACTCCCCAAGCTCACCCAACCCCCGCCAGCTCGCTTCGTTCCCACTGCCAAACCCACTCCCTCTGCCCTAGATAACCCTTTTTCTGTGCTCTTTCTAGGCACAACCTTGCCCTTTGCTCTGCACGACTGAGTTAAACCCAGACGCCTTGCACTAATTACTGATAACCGCAGCCCCGTTTTCCTAACGTTGTTAACTCACGTTTTCTTTTAATGAACAATTTTACCAGCCATCCTGAGTTGCCTTTAGATGAAATCTGCTGTCTTTTCAGATGCCTGACATTTAGTTTTACCCAGTTTTCTGTGGTTTGTGTAATGAAACCTTCTGTTAAATACACTCCTAAAAACTGGGCCGGGTGCAGTGGCTCACGTCTGTAATCCCAGCACTTAGGGAGGCCGAGGCAGGCGGATCACCTGAGGTCAGGAATTCGAGACCAGCTTGGCCAACATGGCGAAACCTCTGCCTCTACTAAAAATACAAAAAATTAGCCGGGCGTGGTGGTGGACGCCTGTAATACCAGCTACTGGGGAAGCTAAAGCGGGAGAATCGCTTGAACCCCGGAGGCAGAAGTTGCAGTGAGGCGGGATTGCGCCATAGCACTCCAGCCTGAGACTGTCTCAAAAAACAAACAAACAAAAAACTAAGTTGTATTTGAGAAAAAAGCAGACTAATCCTTAACCTCTCAGATTTGAAACTAAAATATTACCCTCTACAAACCCACTTTCACTCTTATTTATTAATGGTTTACAGCAGTCTTGCAATATGGTACTAATACTTGCTTTATTTAACTAGAATGCAATATGATATAAACCGATCATGCAAAAAAAAGTTTTTTAAAAAAGATTTAGATACCAAAGCAACTTTACTGTCTCTTCGCTAATATTTAAAAGGAGCTGTTTAGTATTTAAAAGAAAATTTAAGCTTTTCCAGGAGCCAACGGAGTTGTTCACTGCTGCACCCCCAGCACATAGCACAGAAGAGGCTTTCAATAAAAATGTGGCATATGGGCTATGAACAAGGCCTTGCCAGTCTATTCCAAGAGGAAGATGGCAGCTGATACTGACTTGATCTTCAGGACATAGAGCAAAATAGCTGGACTCTGTATTCCTATGTCACACTTACTCCTTTCCAATACTTTTTTTTTCTATTCCTTGATCAGTAAAAATTATCTGAAAAGTAGAAACTCAGGGACAGTGATAATCATTGACCTTGGCAAAACTAAAATTAAATATCGAAGAGAGGCACTAACTTTGTCAGGTGCTGTTGCACGGGTGATATAAAAAAGGAGAAATGATTCCCCTCACCACTGCTAGGAGTGTTCAGTCTGAAAGGAGTATCTGAAGGAAAAATCAGAACACACTAAGAAATCTCTGAGTTGCTGTTATTCATCACAACCAGTACAGCATTACAATCATTTGGGAGGAGTAGGTACAGACCCTTCACGATTTGCCCCAACCTACTTTTCCAGCTTTTCTCCACTGTTTCCACCAGACATCATTATACGCTTCAGCTCTAGCTAAGCTACCGATCCACAAACTGTATCCTTTTTATCCTGTTCCTTGTGCCTGAAGTGTCCAGCTGCTTGCCATGTGTCCAAAACCAATTCATCTACTTTAACCTCTTTCCCTTGAGAAGCTACACACTCTCCTTCCCCATAAGAAGTATTCATCCATCCCCCATCAAAACTTATGGAAGGATCAGGAATTTAAATGAATACAAAACCCCTGCCTGCTATCTTACAACAAACCTCTCTCGTGTACACTATATTAATTACTGCTTGCCAGTGACTGTGTTTGTGATGCTGTGAACATCTTCAAGGATGGTAGCATTTATCTTTCTATCTTGGGAACCTGGCATGGTGCACAACCTCTATATTAGAAACTATTTGAAAAAAATTATTTGAAATATGTTCATTTGAGGGAAAAGCATTAGAAAATGTATGGTCCTTCATTATAGTAATGTGAGATGAGTGTGTCAATAGTTTTTTGTTTTTTGGGGGTTTTATCTGAGTGGTTTTATTTCCAGGAAGCAATTGAATGACAAAGTTAGTTTTAACCCTGTAACAATACCAATATGCTATATAGTTAACTGTTCAGTTTTCTAGTTCCCTGCTGTTAAGTATTTCCAAATCTTATCCAACTTACAACCTGAATTTCTTTATTTGTAAACTGAGGGCTGAGCTGCAGATATAATTAGTACCATTATGCCATCCCCAACCCCCACTTCAAAACAGCAGAATCAACCTTCTTCATTTCCAGGCTGGTTTTAAGGAAGTATTTTACTGCAAAAACCTGGGGGAAAAAAATTTAAATTAAGAACACCCTAACCATTGAGAGAGGGAGTTTGAGAGAGGGAGAAGTGCACAGGCAAAGAGCAGGGGTGGAGGAAGAAGTCTGCCAGGTGTAACTGAAGCTCTGAGTTCCCCGAATCATTTGTAGAGGAGGACGAGCAAATAGCAGCAGCAACAGCTGCAGCAAGACCATTTATTGAGTCTTCACAGTTTTCAAGCTTCACTCTTTATGAATTATCTTATTCAATTTTCCCAACAATCGAATGAAGTAAATAACACACAGGTGAGGAAATCAAGGCTTCAAGAGGTGGAGAAACTTGTCCGAGGTCACATAGTCAGTTTTAGACGCAATAATCAAACCTAGCTTTATCTGAGAGCCTTTTCTCTTTAACCCCCACCCAGTGGACCCCCAGACCCTGCCTCTGATAGAACACTTGAGTGCGCTCTTCATAGCACCATTTACAATTACATCATAGCCCTTCTAATGTGATATTACATCGTTTGTATCCACAACTTCAGTTATTTATGGTTCAGCTTTCACTGCTTTTGTTAGAGGAGAAACTGAATCCTCAAATCTGATCATTTACCCCGTGGGGGTTTTCTGCAGTTTACCACTATTTCTAATCCACAGAGTATAAAATTACTTTGTGTTTATGATATTCAGGTTAGGCTAGGAGTAGAATTTGGGGAAAAGAGGAATATAATACTAATGTAGTTTTAAAAAAAATTAGGCGCTCTCTAGAACACAGGAAAATTACAAAAAAATTTCTGAAAAGAAACTAACTTGGACTTTCTAAGGAAAAATGTTTTCTCTGAAAAAAGCATTAGGATAAGCTTATTAAATATTTTCATAGACTAAGGAAAAATGTTTTCTCTGAAAAAAGCATTAGGATAAGCTTATTAAATATTTTCATAGACTAAGTGATTTGTGGAAAAAAATTATTAATCACTTAATAAATTCAATAAAATGGTTGGCCTACTATTTCTATACTCAACAAATTAAAAATGGCATTTTAGAAAGATATGTATGAAAGAAAAATTAACAATAATATATATGTTATACTACCTAGCAGTTCAATGTTGAATCAATTTATTAAAAATATACATACCTCATTAAGATATAGGATTCTTTTTAGAAAGTTTCTATTTCATTAGCAAAATTAAGTTTTTGTCACATGAAAAAAGTCATTTTCAGAAAGGCATGTACTAACCTTGTTCAGTGGTTTTCAGAAGTTTTTCTGTGACGGTTCAAGAAAAGAATGAAGTTTCTTTACAAATTCTGGAAGATTTTTTAAGTCACATTCCTCCACTGATTTTCCATGGCCTTTGTAAATAAAGCACAGCCTTGGATACAATCTAAGATGGAACTTGACAGATTCAGAGGAAAGAGTGGTTTTGCCCCTCCCTCTTCATTCTTTCTTCATCCTGGGAGACGATGTTCAGGGACACTCTTGACAGTATATGCATCAACTTCACAAGCCAAGGTCAGTTTCATTGGGCTGATTAAAAACAGAGGTGAATGTTCTTCATCATCAGACAAAATGTTGTTAACATGTACAAAAAGTTAAAATAACTGAATAGGTTTAATTACATATAATAATTAGAATAAAATATTTCATGTTAGACGGGTGGTAAATCAATTTTATACAATATTCTGCTGGGAAAAAATGGGGTTAGCAGTATTCCAGACTTATTGTCTTTAGGCTATACAAAGAAAAGTGATTTTTCCTTTAGGAGCAGATCCTGTTTAAGAAATTCAGTAGACAGAGCCCCTGGGTATACAAATAAATCTGCAGAGAGAATCTACTCTCATATATTGCAACAGAGACACATTAATTAACCAACCATTGTTAGAACTTCTTGCATTTTATAAAAATTATACTATCATTATAATTAAGACACATATTTGAACTCTCAGAGAAGACAGTCTAGAAAAAATGAAAACTGAAAAACTACTGTAATGATTTTAGAAGAAAGCCTGACTAAAGAGAATAATAAACCCATATATATTGTGATCCAAAGTAATTTTAATTTGATTGGAATGTGGGACATATCATGAAAATTATGCTATAAATGGTGGTTAATTTCTGTGAGAAACCCATAAAACCACACCCTGTGTGATAACATGCAGTATGGTTCTGCACTGACTTCTGACTTAGACCTGCTGATGTCAGGAAATCATTTATCTGTTGCTATAGCCTTGGCTGCTTCTACTTACAAAACAAAAACTGTACTTGTCCCTGCCAACTGCTACAGCTGAAAACTCTCCAATGTCCAATGATCAGAAAAACCCCACTCTCCAGCTATGACATCCACTCACCAGCTGGTGCAGAAAGAATCCTTCCTACCATCAGCCACAGGCTCTGCCAGGCTTCCAACAAGAAGACAATGACCCATTTAGCAACAGCACTCTTTGACTTTGTCACATGAGGCAAAACAACCCTGAAGAAACAAATTCTTTAAAGAAATTTTTAAAAAGACAATTCTGACAGTAATGACTTCACATTTACTTCTCCTAGTATCACAAACCTTCCATTTCTCAAGCACAACGGTGCGGAGAGAAACCTTTCTTCTAGATATAATGAGCAGCCAGTCACTCATTGGACAAGAAGCAGAACTCAAGGAGTATCTATTTAATAAATGAAAGATTGTTAATAAACTAATGTGAATAATTCAAGTATTTACCTACAGAAATGCAGTAAGATTAGAGTGACATTACAAAAGTTCAAAAGATTTTCATAAAATATTTGACAGTGGGAGTCCAACATTAGACATCGAGGCACTTTTAGTATTTTCCTTTGCTACAGCTGTGCAGCTATGAGATGAGGCCATAAATAGGCAGCATTATTTTCTCCCCTTTTAAAGAAGTAGAAACTGTAAAGCTCTTTAATCAAAATAATACATTGGTAACGTGGCTTAGGTGAAAGCTTCAAAGGCATCTAACATCTAAATGAAAAATAAAAAATGTCAGTTGATTCAAACCCTTTAAAATACTGTGGTACCACCAATTACCCTTCCTAAAAGAAACTTCCAGTAACCCTGCCTGCCCTCTAATGTTACCACTTCGTTATTTAACAACCTTCACTAGGAAAAACCTGCAGTGTCCTCTCACAGGCTTCACTTCCTGACTTCTGTCCCATGTACCAACCTGCTGCAGAAACCACTAAAACTTCTCTTACCAAGGAAGGCAAAGGTCTCCTGGTTTCCCTTTTGATCTGTTTGGAACAGGGTTTCTCAACTTCAGTACTACTGATTGTTTGGACAGAGAATTACTTGTTTTAGGGAGAATTCTACATTGTAGGGTGTTTAGCAATATCTCTGGCCTCTCCCAACTAATATATGCTAACATGTAATTTCATGGAATCTAAGCCCTTAATTAACACTAAACAACACAAACACAGGTACATTCTTCTAGAGATTTAAATAATGCTTGTGTAGGCTTTTGTTAAGCAATGCCCCAGCATTGAAAGAATATGCCATGAAATCTTAATCTCTAAATTTTGAATAATTTTTCTTAAAAGCATGAGGCATGTCTTATTCATTTTTCTACCCTCAGTACATGACATTCAGTAATGCGTATCTTGAATGAATAGATAGATGGATACATACAAATATCTAGATATCTGAATTCTTCAATTTCATCCAGAAGTTTTGGCAAGTTTTCTGTGTGTGATCAGCCTATGTGATTGCTAGTTCTTTTTTGAAAATTGGCTAATGACAAGATAGCTTACAGAGGAGAAAGACCTCTGTAAGCTTGGCTGTGGAGCATGGAATCGTAGAGAAACTGAGAAAGGAGAAATGAAGTTTCCAAAAATACATGGAAACTTTTTACTTTACCTTGGAGACCTAAATTTTGTCTAAAGCTATTTCTGTTTTTCAAATTACTTGTCAGAATTTACTATCTAGTGTTTTGCATTATTTCTAAGTATATGTATGCTTTAAAATATTTATGTCACTGGTTCTGCTTTGCAAGGCCCATTAAAGCTCTTATGCAGTATTTGTAATTAAGACTGCAGACTGAAAGATGGAATGGTTATGTGCATATAAACCGACTGGATTATTTATCCATCAATCTGTCAGAGATGTTTGAACCAGAGCGACTCCATCTTGAATAACGGCTGGGTAAAATAAGGCTGAAACCTACTGGGCTGAATTTCTAGGAGATGAAGCATTCTTATTCACAGGATGAGATAGGAGGCCACCTCAAGATACAGGTCACAAAGACCTTGCTGATAAACAGGTTCCGTAAAGAAGCCAACCAAAACCTACCCAAACCATGATGGCTACGGGAATGACCTCAAGTAGTCCTCCCTGCTCATTATATGCTGATTATAATGCAATATCATGTTAAAAGACATGCTATTGTAGGCTTGTTAAGCAAAATCATATAGGATAACTTCCTGACATTACCATGGCATTTGTAAACTGTCCCACCAGTGCCATGACAGTTTACAAATGCCATGGTAATGTCAGGAAATTATCCTATACGGTTTAAAAAGGGGAGGAACCCTCAGTTCTGAGAATTGCCCACCTATTTCTCAGAAAACTCATGAATAATCCACCCCTTGTTTAGCATATAATCAAGAAATAACTATAAGTATCCTTGGTGGGGCAGCCCCACTGCTCTGCCTATAGAGTATTCTTTATTCCTTTGCTTTCCTAATAAACCTGCTGTCACTTCATGGACTCATCTGGAATTCTTTATTGCGCAAGACCCGAGAACTTTCTTGAGATCTGAATCCAGATCTCTTTCTAGTAACAAATCAGTTCATTCAAGAGATGTAGATTCTCTGACCACAAAACCTTTGAATTCTTACTTCTGAGATGGGGCCCAGGAAATTTCAGTTAAAAGATTATTCTGAGTTGATGTTGCAAGGACTATCCTTTGGAAAACGTTGCATGTAGCAGTATAGGTGACCTTCTGATGAATTTCTAAAGAGCAGATGAGATAAGGAAGCATCATTCTTGAGGAACCACTGTTGAAATCTGTTCTTCATTCGTTCATTTTTGGTGTTTTATGCAAAACAAAGTTCAAAGAGCATGTTGAAAGGAACCAAATGAAATTGTGATTTTGGAAGTTAATTAGCCATTCTTGCAACTTTTCCTGCCAAAAAGGAGAGAGCAGTAAGAAAAGAGATTCATTTTAGCATGATAGAAAACTGTCCCTACTTTCCTCAAACCTCTTTGAGTAAGAGCACTCTTGGCTCTGGGTCCTGTTTGGCATCTCTAAGAGCCCACGTGTTCTAGCAAGACTTGGCAGCCTTGGAGGCCATCATTATGAGCAACTCATACTCTTAAGAACTTGGCCAACAGGTTTATTGTTATCTTCCAAATTAATCATTTGTGTCACAATTATTCTGTGCTTGCCAAATTCCTTTTCCCCCAGGAGTTAATTCTCAGGATGTATACGTCCAGTGGACATAATCAAAGGTTTGATACATGAGGTATGAGAATGTTTTCTGGCTCCTCTATCGGACATAACAATTGCATTCACGGGGCACTTGGAGTGCTCAAAGTGCTTTCATATGTTTGTGCTTGTCACGTCAACCTCTGAGGTAGGCAGAGCACATAATTTCATTCCCATTTTGCAGAGGAGGAAAGAGAATCTCAGTGGTCATATAATGTATGACTTTGTCCAGATCACACACTGCATAGAAGCTCAGATCCCTTCACTTACAATTGAGGGCTTTCTCATCTCCCCTGCGCAAGCCTAGCTGCTAGTGTACATTTCTGGTGCTCGAGGTGGCAAGATTGGGCTTACACAGTGAGTGCACAGAAAGGTAAGAAAGTGCTAGTGCTAATTAATTTTTGATGTGCAAAAAAAAAAAAGTGTAAGTTTCTCCATGTGCATTATTTTAGTAAAAGAAAATAAAAATATTATTGAATAAAATGCTACCCTTTATTAATAAATGACTAACAAAACACTAGTTGCCTGTAGAGATGCTGAGTTCTTTATGAAATACATTCGAAGTTTTGACCTTAAACAAACACGGATAAAGCACTTTCATTATCTTCAGTTGGCATTGACTTCAAGTTGACTTCAGGTTATTTCTAGTGGTTTTCTGGAAAATACAGTTTGTTCACCTCTTTACTGTAATGTTCTGTAGTGTGTGTGCAAATTCACAGGCTTGGAATTAGACCCTAAGGAGGTCACTTAGATTTTCAAAGACTTTCATATGACATTTGAAGTATTGTTAGTGTTCTGCAAATAAAGTGAGAGGCCTTGTGGAGTGTGGCTGTGCTTGTGACCTTTGCTAGTACAACTTGGAAGAAAACCCACCACACTGGCACCCATGTGGAGTAAGCATTTACACTTTCAAATGACAGCTTAAAATAACTGGCAAGGAAAATTTAAGTTTGCAAGTTCAAAGCCCTTGAGCAATTGGAAATTTACTTTTCAAAATATAGTGTCAATTTCGAATAATTAGTCTCATAAAAAGCCAGAGCCTCTGGAAGCATATCTCGAACATAAAAGAATAATAAAATCTGGCAGCTTTTGAACTTATACCATAACCAGTTATGATAAGAAAGGCCCACATTAGTTCTAGGAATCACGAGAAACCGTTTTCAAGATTTCAACTCAAAGAAAACAGGCTCTTTGTACTTTTTGTTTATCCAAAACACTAGGACATGGTTGTAGGCACTTATTAGACTGGCTTTCTAAGGTCATCTAGTAGATCACTGAAGTAAAGCACACGGGGAATGATTATTAAGAAGTGTAGTAGAAAAAAGAAAAGTGTAGAGAATGAAAATCCAGTTGGAGGTGGGAGTCACAAAAAATAGTACAGAGGCTGTCCATCCTTGTTTATATGTATATTTACAGTATCTAAATAACCGTGAGTCGTTTATTTGATCTGCCATGGTACTGTGCAAAAACCATCTAAAAACACTGTAAACAGGGTGTCAGAGAAACCTATATCAGAAGCAGAACTAGAATTGGAGACAAGTTGCTGAGGGGATCTTACTGAAAGGATGATACTAAGCAGATAGAGAAAAAGAGAGTAGGGCTCCTGAACCCCCAGAAAGAGCAAAGATGCTAAAGGAGATCATTCTTGTTTTTCCTGGGATTGATGATGTGGCCCTTAGCTGAAAACAAGAACTGCTAAATAACCAGCCTGTAAGTTGAAAGAACAACACCTCCTTCCCTGTGGGCTTGTGGAGAGGGGTCATCTCAGCAACTGCCAGCAGACAGACCCCTTCCCCGATAACACACACTCCAACTTGGTTCTTAGGTCTGTGCAGGAAGAAATAACCCCCCAGGAGAGGGCAGTGCTTTTAAAAGAGAGGCTAGGTGCCCCCCCTCTACCTGTGGGGCTTGTGAAGGGTTGGGTGTTTGCCCAGATAATTGCTTATAATGCAAGAAAGAAGGGGATCTGTCCTCTTCATCTCCTGTTGGAGGCCTGTAGAGTCAGGACTCACTCTCCTGCCTCCAGGCCTCACGGTCTGGGAAGTGCCCTTGGGAGAATGGCAAGTAGTATGACCAGGTGGAGAGAGTAATGTTCCCAAGATTTCCTGTCAGTACCCACACTCACTACGGTGGTAGATGTGACTGAGGGATACAGAAATTCTAGGGACCATTATAGGGACGGAGGAAGGGCATATGCAGTCACAAAAAAACATGGTCTTTTGCCTTCCCCTGGATGGTGATTGAGAAGGTGCATTCAAATTGTGAAAGAGATTGCCATTGCTTAGGAGTGCTATTTTGGGTGTGTCCACACCAT
The DNA here is from genome assembly GCA_004027835.1 of Alouatta palliata. Classification (NCBI taxonomy): domain Eukaryota; kingdom Metazoa; phylum Chordata; class Mammalia; order Primates; family Atelidae; genus Alouatta; species Alouatta palliata. The sequence goes on along the minus strand of PVKV010013928.1, from coordinate 9,779 downwards.
CAGGGCCACTTGTACCCATCCAACTGTCCACACCCAGGGTACTAGGATGCCATGAATTAGGTCAGCTGTGCTAAGAGAAAGGGGGGCAGGACCTGAATGCCCCTACTGACCACCCCCATTCCCAACTCTTCAGTTGGAGGGGAGTATCGCCACTAACCAGAAAGAGGGCACCCAGCATGCCCTGGGCAGCCACCTGAGAAACTGTCTCTTCCCTTTCTCCTACCCGCACTGATGGCAGAGGAGCAGGAAAGTGATGAGGTGAAGAGAGTGAAGATGGAGAGACGTGATGGAGAGCATGCCTAGCCTGATATAAAAGGGAAGAGAGCGGCTGAACTGGAGATTGAGATGCTGACTGGGCTACATTTCCATACAAAGACTTATGGAGTCAGGCTGACAATGGTCAAGGCAACCAGCCATGCAGTAAGAAAAGGGAATTTGATAGAGCATAATTGACAGCAGTTTGGAGAAACAAATTCATTCCATTGTTTATTAGGTTCTCTAAAGGGACAGAACTAATAGGTAGATAAATACATGAAGGGAGTTTATTAGGAGAATTGACTCAAACAATCACAAGGTGAAGTCCCACTATAGGCCTCCTGCAAGCTGAGGAGCAAGGAAGCCAGTCAGAGTCCCAAAACCTAAAAAGTAGGGAGGAGGACAGTGCAGCCTTCAGTCTGTGGCCAAAGGCCTGAGAGCCCCTGGCAAATCACTGGTATTAAGTCCAAAAGTCCAAAAGCTGAAGAACTTGGAGTCTGATATTTGAGGGTAGGAAGCATCCAGCATGGGAGAAAGATGAAGGCCAGAAGACTCAGCAAGTCAAGTGTTTCCACCTTTTTCTGCCTGCTTTATTCTAGCTGAGCTGGCAGCTGATTAGATGGTATTCACCCAGATTGAGGGTGGGTCTGCCTCTCCCAATCCACTGACTCAAATAATAATCTTTGGCAATGCCCTCATAGACACATCCCAGAACAATACTTTGCATTCTTCAATCCAATGAAGTTGACACTCGACATGAACCATCACAGTGTTACATATATACAAATGAATTGACATTATTTTATGAAATATTTGGAGTTCACCATAAGAACTTTTATAAGTTTACTGTAAGAACTTGACTCAGCTCCCTGTTAAAATCCGGTTGTCTTGGTTTTCATTGCATAGGACTATTGATATTCTTCTGTACAGGAAGAAGGAATGAATTCACTCTCTTCCAAGCTTAATATAATTCAGTAGCAATTGGTTACCTTAATGATTTTCAGAAACTCCAATGCTGATATTACACCCAAAGGAAAGATGGAAAAAATTATCTCCTTGTCAGCCTTCTATGGGAACTGTTACCTGAATCAAATTGTTCCCCAGAGGAATAGCCAAATTAAATTAATTTATTTTTACAACATAATAACATTCATGAGCAAGCTCTGGGATTGCTTGCTTTTCTAATCAAGAAGAATTTCGTTATTGAAAATTTAAAACCAGCTGTATTTGCTTATCATAATTTAAAAATATTTTTATCAAAAGAATTCAACATTTAGATTTTAAAACAAATAGAAGTACATTAATTAAAGAGTTAAAAGCACTCTGTCCTTTTCACTCCATCCTGCTCTCCAGAGGTAAACGCTGTTAAGATTTTGAGTACGTGATATTTTTGCATATGAATGCAAATTTCTATGATGTGTAAGCAGGTGTGTATGTTATGCATACTGTTCAAACCATATAATGTTCTGCAATTTCTTTCACTTAATGAATGGTTCATTTTTATTACTATTTCATTGAGAGAATATGCCATAATTTTTAACTAGCCTCTGAATTAATAGACATCTAAGTTATTTCTATCATTGGCCATTAAAAACAATGACTCATTGCAAGTACATTATAAGAAAGAAAAATAAAATCAGTCCCTATCATCCAGGAACAGATCTGACGTACTAGGCCTCAATGTTATTATAAACTAATGTGATGCTCATAGCTAATCCATGCTGTCTTCACAGAACATCCAGTTCTGACAGGGATACTGTGCAACACAATGCCAAACACCTGCCTCTTTTGTTAAATGGGTGACTGCTTATTCTTTACCAGTTACAGCTTTATCTTAGCTCTAGCCTGCCTTCCCGATAGATAAGATTTATTGATACCCAATTATTTAATTGCTTCCTTTCTGACAGTGTCAAGATTGTTCTGTGGAACCTCTGTAAAACTATCCAACTAAAACCCAAGTTCTATAATCTGTTCATTCTAATGCCATCTTACTGAGACACCCCACAATCAACTACAGGTGTGTTCTGGTTGTCTTTATTGGAGGGCATTAACAATGTAGTTCTTTAAATATGTAGGTAACATTTTTAGAACTGGAATTCCTGAGTCAAAGAGATCAATGTTTAAAATTGTGATAGATACTGCCTAATTGCCCTCCACATAGTGCACAATTTTTAAATGCTCAGCAACAATTTTTCTATTGGTTGCTAGCCTTTTCTTACGGTTATGTGAAGTTTTCTTTATGATGATGATAATGATTGCGATAAACTAAACACTTTGCTAAGTGATTTCCATGTAATAGACAACCTCTTGTTAATGCTCATAACAAACCTATGATATCATAGGTAGAGATGAGAAAACTGAGGTGGTTAGAGGCTAGGTAATTGCCCAAGGTCACATGACCAGGAAGTGTTTAGAGCTGGGATTTGCCCTGTCTAGCCCCAGAGTCCCTGCTTGTATCCACTGTACCATGGGGCGTCATTACACTAGTAGAAAATGTGCTGGGTCTACATGAAAAAAAGTTAAAGCCATATTGAGAAATAAAAAGGAAGGCTGAAATGAATGAAAAGCCATACTATGTTCTTGGACGCAAAGATTCACTGTTTTAAAGATGCCATGTCTCCTTATATAAATCCACAAAATTTCAACCAGAAACATTTCATTTTTGTGCACTTGACAAAATAATTTTAATGTTTTCTAATTTTTTAATGTTTCTTCTAGTTAGGAAGAAGAACAAGCAACAGTAACCAGGAAAAGTCTGAAAATTAATAATGAAATCAAACTAGCTCTCCCAAGTACTAAAATTTACTGGAACCAGTGCAAGTATTAAAATTTACTAGAATGAGTGTAAGGATGGTGTAATTAGTGGAAGAGACTAGAGCCCAATAATAGACCCAGATATACATGACATTAGAAGCCAGTGGAAAATAGAGGAATTACTTAGGAAATAGCAAAGGTATAATTGACTAGCCTCATACAAAAAATTATAGCCAGATGCCTGCTCTACTATGCCAAAAGATTTAGCCATAAAATATTAAGGAATACAATTAGAAAAAGTTTTTTAAAGCCTTAATCAAAGAGCAGGAAGATTTTTCTAATAATAGCATGAAACACATTAGCAATAAAGAAAAATGTGACACATTTGACTGAAGAAATTAAAAGCAGAAAATAACAGGAACAAAGTGAAAAACAAATGTTCTAAAACATACTAGAAGAAATATTTCTCACATTTTCACATTTTGTGATATTTATTGTACTTTTTATGATTGTTAAAGGACACGTGGCTCATTGTAAAAATAAATAAATACAAATAATTATTAAGAAGATAAAAGTTGCTACCAAAAAAGTAGCAATTTTTTGGGTACCCAGCCTTCCAGATGTTTTTCTGTGCTCACATATGTCATATGAATGAAATGTATAAGGTCTACTGGAATAATATTTATAATGTAAATGTCTATATTTTTAATAGCATCATACAATGTAATCAACCACTTTTTGATTCTTCAACAGTATATTGTGACCATTTCATACATATGGGAAGACACGGTTCTCAGAGAGCACTCCCCAGGCCAGCAGCATGAAAGACTGTCAGTAGCTTGGGCAACATGGTGAAACCACATCTTTACAAAAAATACAAAAATTAGCCAGCTACAGTGGCAAGTGCTTTTGGTCCCAGCTACTGAGGAGGATGAGGGGGGCAGATGGATTGAGCCCGGGGGGGTGGAGGCTGCAGTGAGCTGGGACCGCACCACTGTGCTTACACCACTGCACTCCAGCCTGAGTGATAGAACAAGAGTCTCAAAAATAAAAAAAAAATAAAAAGGAAGAAAAGAAATGGTGAGAAATGTACATCCTTAAAGCCCATGGCAGATCTATTGAGTCAAAAATTTCTGAGTTTTCACAAGCACTCCCTGTGATTCTGATGATGCTCACTTATGGCACCTCTTTTGACCACGTAGTATTTCATTGGTTGTATGGCTTCACCATAATTTATGTAACCAACTCCCATTGTTTATTTTTTTTGCAGTTATAAACAATGCTATGACAATCATTCTTTTTTTTTGTAAAGTCTTTATTGAGATGTAATTCATATGCCATATAATTCACCCATTTAAAGTATACAATCCAATGGTTTTTAGTATATTCACAGCATCAGGCAGCTCTCACTGAAAGCTGTAAAATTACAATCTAATTTACAACATTTTTTATCACCCCATAAAGAAACCCTGTACTCATTAGCAGTCCATCCCCATTCCTCTCATTCCCAGCAGCTAGTAACCACTAAACTATTTTCTGACTCTCATGGAGTTGTCTATTCTGGACATTCCATATAAATGGAATCATACAATACATGGCCTTTTGTGTCTGGCTTCCTTCACTTAGTGTAGTATTTCAAGATTAACCCATGTTGTGGCATGTATCAGTACTTTATTTTGAAAAACAATTCTTTAGGCCAGGCGTGGTGGCTAAGGCTTGTAATCCCAGCACTTTGGGAGGCTGAGGCGGGTGGATCACTTGAGGTCAGGAATTCAAGACCAGCCTGGCTACCATGGTGAAATGCATTTCTACTAAAAAAAAAAAAAAAAAAAAAAAAATTAACTGGGCATGGTGGCTCATGCCTGTAGTCCCAGCTACTTGGGAGGCTGAGGCAGGAGAATCTCTTGAGCCCAGGAGGTGGAGGTTGCAGTGAGCTGAGATCCTGCCACTGGGCAATGGGACGAGACTCAGTCTCAAATAATAATAATAATTTTTAATTTTTTTATTATGTGAGTACATAGTAGTTGTATATATTTATGAGGAACATGAGATCTTTTGATACAGGCATGCAATGAATAATAATGCCATCATGGAAAATGGGCTATCCATCCCCTGAAGCATTTATCTTTTGTGTTACAAATAATCCAATTATACTCTTAGTTATTTTAAAATGTACAATTAAATTATTATTGACTATAGACAACCCGTTTTTCTGTCAAATACTAGGCTTTATTCATTCATTCTAACTATTTTTGGACCCATTAACCATCTCCACCTCTTCCCCAACCCCAACAACCCTTCCCAGCCTTTGGTAATGATCCTCTATTCTCGATCTACATGAGATCAATTTAAAAAAATTTTAGATCCTACAAATAAGTGAGAATTGTCTTTCTGTGCCTGTCTGGGTTATTTCACTTAACATAATGTCATTATTCCATTTTTTAAATTACCAAATAATATTACATTGTATGAATATACTAGATTTTATTTAGCCATTCACCAGGTCATGGATATCTGGGTTGTTTCCACTTTTTGGTTCTCATGAATAATGTCTTTATGAATATTCGTCTTTGTGTCGATGAGCACTATGTTTTTCTTTCCAAGCACTCTTTAAAAAAACAGTTTTGAGACATGCCCTAAAATTCATCCATTTTTGACATGCCCTAAAATTCAGCCATTTTTGACATGCCATTAAATTCAGCCATTTTTAAGTGTATAATTCAATATATTTTACTAAATTTACAGAGTTGTATGACCATCAAGACAATTCTCAGCAAACATCCTTGTCCATGTATTTTTTCATTCTTGAGAAGATATTTTAAATTAGTTAAACATTATCACTTTCCCTATCAGAACAATCGAAGCCTCAGTATTTGCCCTCCCTGAGACTGGAGGTGGTTGAGACCGGAAAACAGAGATTTTGGAAAAGCCGTAAAGTAAAGCAAGGATCTAGCTAATTAATTGGGTAATTTTCTGGATTCCAAAATGTAAAACACCCCACTCTTGTCTTCTGGGACATTCTCCTTTCATTACTTAACATATTGTCATTTGAAACTCAGCTTTGCTTGTCTTGTCTCAGCTGCTCAGCTGTCAGAGGATTAATTATGCTTTTTGTTGTTGTTGTTCAGTGAACTGCAGAGGGAAGAAAGAAAATATGGCAACCTCATTGAGGAAAAAACCTAATATAGTGCTGAAATAAGTCAATGTATTATAGTCCAAACCTTTTTTAACTGTTAGTATGACTATGTAATCACTGTTGCCATCTCCAACTTGTCAACCCCACTCCCCGCTACCTCCAGAGATGACCAAGGAAATCCCGCCTGCAAGACATTCCAGGCAAATCACACGTGGAATGCTATGAACCCTGGCCCCCAATATCTGTGTGTTCCTGTATGAGATTTGTAATGTAATTTACTATATGTAAGCTGCATGGACTCCTCTTGCCCTGAGAAGAACACCGAAAAACTCTCTGACTTTGGTTTCTTCCTGGTCTTCTAAGGACAAATGCTCTTATTTATTATTATTTTTTTTTACAACATTTAATTTTGAACTCTGGCAAAATTGCTAAATAAATACAAAGATTGTATATCAGAAAAACATCACACACTTGATATTTTGGGACTATTAAAGATCCACTTCATAAAAACACTACCAAATTGTTCCAAGCTTGCCAAGTAAGCTAGGTTCGTTTTTAGCTTCCTAGTCTCTCTTTCTGTATCCTTCTCCCTACTCCAGTACTCCCAACCCATCGAAAGCCCTCCAGAAAAGATACGACAGATCCTCTCTAGCCATCCTCTCTGGCCGTCCTTTTGCCTTATTCCACCTGTTCCGCTGTCCATCACCACCCAGGCCTTCCATTTGACACTTGTCTACTTCTCCATTTGGCTCCCCACAATGAGAGAAGCTCTCAAGAATACATACTATGTCTGTTATATTCTTAGCTCTTATTACCGAGTCTGGTGCTTGGTATCTACTGAATAATTCACTGTTAAAAAAATGAATGAATGATGAAGTAAGAGTAAAATTAGATCACTTCTAGAGAAATTTGCATTTTAATATCTCTGACGATGGGTTTTTAACTTCAGTAAGCCCTAAGCCGTGGTTCTTAACCCAGTGGTTATTTTGCCCTCCCATGGGACATTGGCAATTTCTGGAGACAGTTTTGGTTGTCGTGACGGGGGAGGAGCTACTAACACCTAGTATGTAGAGGTCAGGGATGCTGCTAAACATCTTTCAATGCCCAGGACAGCTCCCCACAGCAAAGAATTATCCAGCCCAAAATGTCTATAGCACCATGTTTGAGAAACTACGTCCTAGAAACATTTTAGGGACAGGAGGGGTATCATAACTCCTGAAATCATATCATTTAGACACTTGTTTTTAAGCGGTCCTTACACCTGCAGACAGATACTGTAAGGGTTATTGCCAAGTTTAAAATCAGGAAACTGAGACCAGATAAGAAAATGAAAAAAACTATTTATTTAGGTACCAGGCAAGGTGCTATGGTCCGGGAGGGAGCCAGAGAAGTCGCGCCTAACTTTTTAGGGCAAGAGGTTTTACAGGGAGTGAAGGCGTTTAATTGGGAACCAAGGAGACAAAGCATAAGGCACTTGATTGGATATTGGAACACAGGACGTGGAAGAGGCAAGCTGCTACTAGTGCGCAGGCGGGATTTTTGGTGAGCGGGCAGCCTTGGGGAAAAATGACCTTGACGGGGCAAAGTGCTTATCGGGCAAGGGAGTGCTATTAGGCAAGAAAGTGTTATTGGGCAAGAAAGTGCCATTGGGCAGGAAAGTGCTATTGGGCAGGAAAGTGCTATTGGGCAAGGTTCGTTGGGGCTTTTTGAAAATTTTTGGGCGGGGGTTTCCAGTGGCGGGCTAGGTGTCGGTGCGGAGTTTGCTTCAGGGGTGGGTGTTGGGGAGGCTATGATCGCGGAGTGGCGACGTAATTCCCAGACGCTGGGAGGAATGGTCGTGTCCGAGCTCCCAGCGAGGCAACCGGCCTTACAGATACTTCTGAATGTTGTTCATGGAAATGGCTCCCTGATTTCTTTGTGAAGATTTTATATAAATGTATTCCATAGGCATGTCTTTTGGATCTTGGATGAGTAAAAGAAAAAAGGGTATGGTGAATTAAATTGGAGAGAGATCCAAGATGGCCGATTAGCAGCAGCTCAGGATTGTAGCTCCCACTGAAAGCGCAGACAGTGAGTGGACGCCACATTTCAGATGAATTTTTATTGCCCACGGACCAGGAGATTCCTCGCGGAGGAGCCCCACGGGGCGCCAGCGTGACTCTTTTGGCCGGCGCGGTGGTTTTGCAGGCGCCTCGGCACAGGGGTTCTCAGTCCGGAGTATACCAGACTGAGTGCCCTTTCGGTTGGTGTTTGGAGCTCCGGGAAGGCAGAGTCTCCCATTCAGCTGATTGAAAAGCAGACTGAAGTGGGGAACCAGACTGGGAGATTCTCAGGCAGAAAAGCACTACGAATCTTAACGCTGCTGTTTCAGCCAGCTTAGTGGGTTGCCGCAGGGGAAGGCTGGTTCCCCCCTCCCCCCCCAAAAAAAACAAAACAGCAATTGGAACTGCTGAGGTTTGAGAGTTTCACAACAAGTACAGCTGAACCCAGGAAGGTCCCGCTCTGTGGCGGGGGGGGGGGGGCATCCACCAAAGGAAAACTAAGAAACAGAAAAAACTTTACCACCAACAAGCTGGACGTCCATTCAGAGACCTAATCTGAAAGTCAGCAATTACATAGACGACAGGTGGATAAATCCACAAAGATGGGAAGAAACCAGCGCAAAAAGGCTGAAAACACCCAAAATCAGAATGCCTCTCCTCCTACAGAGGATTGTAGTTCCTCATCACCAAGGGAACAAGGCCTGATGTAGAATGAATGTGAGGAATTGATAAAATCAGGCTTCAGAAGGCGGATAATAAGAAACTTCTGCAAGCTAAAAGAACATGTTCTAACCCAATGCAAAGAAACTAAGAACCTTGAAAAAAGGTTTGACGAAATGCTAACGAGAATAGACAATTTAAAGAGGAACATAATTAATGAAGCTGAAAAACATTAACAGTCGAACTGATCAAGCAGAAGAAAGGATTTCAGAGGTCGAAGATCAACTTAACGAAATAAAACGAGAAGAGAAGATTAGATAAAAAAGGGTAAAAAGGAATGAGCAAAGTCTCCAAGAAATATGGGATTATGTGAAAAGACCTAATCTATGTTTGATAGGTGTACCTGAATGTGACAAAGAGAATGAATCCAAGCTGGAAAATATTCTTCAGGATATTATCCAGGAAAACTTTCCCAACCTAGCAAGGCAGGACAATACTCAACTCCAGGTAATACAGAGAACAACACAAAGATATTCCTCAAAAAGAGCAACTCCAAGGCACATAATCATTAGATTCACCAGGGTTGAGATGAAGGAGAAAATACTAAGGGCAGAGAGAAAGGTCAGGTTACCCACAAGGGGAAGCCTATCAGACTCACAGCAGATCTCTCAGCAGAAACCCTACAAGCCAGAAGAGAGTGAGGGGCCAATATTCAACATCCTTAAAGAAAAGAAAAAAAGGCCGGGCGCGGTGGCTCACACCTGTAATCCCAGCACTTTGGGAGGCCGAGGCGGGTGGATCACGAGGTCAAGAGATCGAGACCATCCTGGTCAACATGGTGAAACCCCGTCTCTACTAAAAATACAAAAATTAGCTGGGCATGGTGGCACGTGCCTGTAGTCCCAGCTACTCGGGAGGCTGAGGCAGGAGAA
>PVKV010013927.1:0-59437 GCA_004027835.1 Alouatta palliata | reverse complement strand
CCGGGTTCAAGCAATTCTCCTGCCTCAGCCTCCCGAGTAGCTGGGACTACAGGCGCGCGCCACCATGCCCAGCTGATTTTTGTATTTTTAGTAGAGACGGGGTTTCACCACGTTGACCAGGATGGTCTCGATCTCTTGACCTCGTGATCCACCCGCCTCGGCCTCCCAAAGTGCTGGGATTACAGGCGTGAGCCACCGCACCCGGCCTTAAAAACTAGACACTATGTTCTTCCTGGTAAAGGAACACACCACCACCTAGAGTCTTGCCAAAGGGATCAAACCTGAATCTGATCCAGTCTCTGGATCCAGCTGCCAATTTGTAGCAAAAACAAAGGACAGAGGAACACAGCGAACTGCACCACTGTGCAATCAGTAAAATCTATACTATGGCAAATTCCTACAGGTCAAAGGGTCTGGATTTTTTTTTTTTTTTTTTTTTTCAGACAGTGTCTCAGGGTCTCATTCTGTCACCCAGGCTGGAAGGCAGTGGCACAATTACAGTTCACTACAGCCTTGACTTCCTGGGCTCAAGCAATCCTCCTGCCTCAGCCTCTCAAGGAGCTGGGTCTACAGGCATGTGTCACCACATCCAGCTAATTTTTCAAATGTTTTGTAGAGATGGGGATCTCATTATGTTTCCCAGGCTGGTCTCAAACTATTGGGCTCAAATGATCCTCTGCCTCAAGTGGCCTCCCAGTGTTGAGATTAAAGGCATGAGCTATAGCATCCAGCCGGTCCAGATTCTTCAACAGACAAATTGTAAACAAAAGACATCAAGCTAAACAAATAGGAAAGAAAACTATAGGACTTAGGGATGCACATTTGAGTAAAAAAAAATTATAACCAAATGCAAGAAGTAGTTACTTTAGCAGACACATAAGGATGAAATGTATTTAATTGGGGCAGGTGGAGTGGCTTCAGGTGCAGCTGGCAAAATTCTATTTCCTTTTTTTTTTTTTTTTAAATGGGGTTTCAACATGATGGCCAGGCTGGTCTTGAACTCCTGACCTCAGGTGATCCACCCACGTCGGCCTCCCAAAGTGCTAGGATTACAGGCGTGAGCCACCGCGCCCGGCCCAGAATTCTATTTCTTAAGGTGGTAGTTAGAAGGGTTAATAATTAATTAAGCTATATTTAAAAGCAAAAACAAAAAAATACAGACAGACAAAACCCGTGGATTAACTGTAACAATGAGACAGTGGCCGAAATCCAGATGGATTTCAACTGTAGTGCTCTCTCAAGACAGTTCTGCCAAAGTCTCACTATTGAACCTATCTCAAGCCAAAAGAGTAGTTAATACCAGACTAAGTGGTGACTGAGGTCAACAGCAAGCGCTTAGAAAAGTAATTACACCAAACAGACAAATGGGAAACCAAGGGAAATTTTTAGGAAAAACAAGAACTAGAAGTTGAATTTTAAAAAATCTTTGTGCTATCACATATATACCATCTGCTTGAAACAGGCCTGTCTCATCTCCATCCTGCATATCTCCCATACTTACTCCTGTCTCAGTGCCAGGATTTTTCCATTACAATTTAGTTCTTTCTCAAAGTTATTTCCCAATTATATCCAGGATTGTTAATAAGGGCAATAATATGTTTACCAAATATATTCACATCTTCAAAAGTAAAGATGCAGAAAAAAAAGATGGAGAACAGAAGGCAACAGGGTCCTGAAGAAAAGACTCCTAGAAGCTGATTAACCTAGTTAAGATAGAGGCATACTTTTCTTTATACACGATGGAATACTAGGAACTGTATCCCTAGCCATGCATTCTTTCTTGCCTTTACCTATTTGAACAATGGTGGAAACTAAAAGCAGCACGAAGCTACAGGTCTGCACTGCCCCATAAGGCAGCCACTAGCCACATGTGGCTACTGATCCCCTTCTCTGAAGTATAGCTAATTGAGATGTACCCTTAGTGTAAAAGACACATTGGATTTTGAATAGTGTGAAAAAAAAGACTGCAAACATTAATTACATGGTAAAATAATATTTCAGATATACTCACCTAGACAAAATATTAACTTTGCCTGTTTCTTTTTACTTTTGAAATGTGGCTTACTAGAAAATCTTAAATTATAGATGTGGCTTATATTGTATTTCTACTGGACAGCACTGATATATATACCATTATTAAATAGTGCTAAACAGGAAAAACAAAGCAGCAGCAGCTAATAGTGGGGATTTTTCCATTTTTTCTACTGTTGATATACCACTAACACTATAGCTCACTTAATTTCTAGCCCTTATCTCTTGCCTGTAATGTAGAGGTTTAAGAAAATCAGTACATGCATTAAGTCATAAAAACAACATTGAATCACGGGCCAAAATAAATGAGTTCTAGTACTGGTTCTGCCACTGACTAGCAGTTACTTGGAGAAATGACATTTTCTCTCTGAGACTTAGATGCTGCCCCAACAACTAAGAAGCTAAACTAAATTTAGACTTCCATAATTCTATCAAAATACATTTTTCTTCTTTCTGTCAAAATTGATTTTCATAAAAATGAATACTCACTCTGAGTCTAACACATCCTCTGCGAGAGCCTCTCATCATTTTGTCCTTGGACTAAAAGAAAAACAAAGCAGTCAATGAATAAAACATTAACAGATTGGTTGTTTTTAGAATCATCTGGAGATAAAAGGACAAGATTTACAGTAATACCCATTCCTTCTGCTGACTCCTCTTCCAAAAAGAAATTATTTATGGATAGGAAAATAAACAGGTTTTAAATGAAAATGTTATATAGTCTATATAAATTAACCTAATCATAGAACTTTATACATATCTTTAATGTAACATGCATTACATTATTCTTTTCTTTTTTTCTCTTTTTTTTTCATTGCATTTTAGGTTTTGGGGTACTTGTGAAGAACATGCAAGATTGTTGCATAGCTACACACATGGCAATGTGATTTGCTGCCTTCCTCCCCATCGCCTATATCTGGCATTTCTTCCCATACTGTCTCTCCCCAACTCCCCACCCCCCGCTGTCCCTCTCCTATTACCCCCCAACAGACCCCAGTGTGTGATACTCCCCTCCCTGTGTCCATGTGTTCTCACTGTTCAACACCCGCCTATGAGTGAGAACATGCAGTGTTTGATTTTCTGTTCTTGTGTCAGTTTGCTGAGAATGATGGTTTCCAGGTTCATCCATGTCCCTACAAAGGACACGAACTCATCATTTTTTATGGCTGCATAGTATTCCATGGTGTACATGTGCCACATTTTCCCCATCCAGTCTATCATCAATAGGCATTTGGGTTGGTTCCAAGTCTTTGCTATTATAAACAGTGCTGCAATGAACATTCATGTGCATGTGTCCTTATAGTAGAACGATTTATAATCCTTTGGATACATACCCAGTGATGGGATTGCTGGGTCAAATGGAATTTCTATTTCTAGGTCCTTGAGGACTCGCCACACTGTCTTCCACAATGGTTGAACTAATTTACACTCCCACCAACAGTGTAAAAGTGTTCCTATTTCTCCACATCCTCTCCAGCATCTGTTGTCACCAGATTACATCATTATTTTCATTCCTTCTTCATTCCCTTAACTATCAATATTTCTCATACTTTAGGGAGTCAGAGAATCACCTAGAAGGCTAAGAATCACCTGGAGGTTTAAGAATCACTCAGATAATTTTTTTTTTTTTTTTGGTTAGTTTTGAAATGGAGTCTCAGTCTGTCTTCCAGGCTGGAGTGCAATGGTGCAATCTTGGCTTGCTGCAACCTATGCCTCCCAAGTTCAAGTGATTCTCTTGCCTCGGCCTCCCGAGTAGCTGGGATTACAGGCACCCACCACCACACCTGGCTAATTTTGTGTTTTTAGTACAGACAGGGTTTCACCATGTTGAACAGGCTGGTGGCCTCTATCTCCTGACCTTAGGTGATTTGCCCGCTTTGGCCTCCCAAAGTGCTGGGATTACAGGCATGAGCCACCATACCCAGCTGCTCCCAGATAATTTTGACAAAGACAAACAAAAGTCCACACTTTAGATATTGCTTTAGCTTTACCTCTTTGCAATTCCCCAAACAGGTGACATTTTTTGCTTCTGTGACTTCTCATCCAATTTCCCTCTGTTTGGAATTTGCTTGACCCAAATATTCTGCCTCATTGTCATCCCAAGCACCTTTGCTGTCTGATTTAGATTTCCACCATGGGCTCCCAGAGTCTCCTGTGTGTTCCCTTGTTGTAATATGGACCACCCTTCATTATAATCGCTGGTTTACTTCACCCACAAGACTACACATTTCTTAGGGGATAGAAATTGTATCTGACTTATGCTTCAGAACAGTGTCTGATATACATTTGGTGCTCAAAAACATTTGCTGATGGAATGTAACTTACCCTTTCTGTGTTCCTTACTAAACTGAACCATGCAAAGCCTATGTTATGCAAAAGTGCTATGTTTACATTCAGTAAATATTCCTAAAAGTAAATTAGCCATGTGTAATACAATAAAGTACAATCTCAAATAATGGAAGTTGAACAAATACTTAATACTTGAACAACTGGTATTTTCCTGTATTCCACCTGTGTGAGAAAGAAGCAAAACAAGCCAGTATCATATGATTACATTTTAAAGATGATTATCCCATCTGAAACTATAGATGCCCCACATCCAAAATCCTCAGCCATAAGAATTTATGTTCAGAAGTGATTACTGAGATACTAAAGAGAGTATTCTTTTTGTTCTACCTATAAATATCAGGACTCATATATTTTAGGAATAAAATTTCTCAATACCAAGCAGAGCTGAAAAGAGTTCTTTACTAATCACACAGTTAGTGAAGGAAAACAGTTGATTAAAACATTCCTGAAACATTTAGTAGCCCTTTTGCTGTACCCTATATTTATCTTCCCTTCAAAAGTATAAAGGAAATACGCAAAAGTAATGATTAGATTTGAAAATCACTAATAAGGCTAGAATGCAAAATTAACTCAAACAAGGTAAGAACAAATATATTCATCCCCGATTCTCTTCTACTATAACACAATTTTAAAAATAAGATTACAGTAAACAGAAAAAAGACAAAACAGGCCCCAGTGGTAATACAACTATTAGGGTCACAAATTAAAAAACACTAAGAGGGCCAATTATAATCCTAACAGTTTCCTAATTTAAAATTCCAGCACTCCGGCAGGCCGAGGCAAGAGGGTGGCTTGGGCCCAGGAGTTCAAGATCTGCCTGGGCAACATGGTGAAACTCTATCTTTAAAAAACACAAAATACTAGCTAGATGTGGTGGTACACACCTATAGTTCCAGCTCTCAGGAGACTGAGAGGTGAGAGGATTGCTTGAGCCCAGGAGGTCAAGGCTGCAGCGAGCAGTGACCACACCACTGCACTCTCGCCTGGGCAACAACAGAGCAAGACCCTTTTTCAACAACAACAAAATAGAAAATACTAAGAGAGATAACTGAAAACAATTAAAAGAAATACAACTAGGAAATAATCACGCAAATCCAGAATGTGTGACATTCTACAAAATCATTGGCTTAGATTCTTGCAAAATGTTAAAAAAAAAAAAAAAAAAAAAGACTAACATGTAGACAATTGTAATAGAGCAAAAATAAATGCTGTGGACTCAGAAGGCTTCTCCCTGTCAAGGAAAAAGATCAGGGAAGCAAAACTGAAATGACTAGGTTTCAAGTTTCAACCTAGGGCTTAAAAAAAATAAAAGACACTGTGCGCGATGGAGTATGCCTGTAGTCCCAGCTACTCAGGAGGCTGAGGCTGGAGGATTGCTTGAGTATAGGAGTTCTGGGCTGTAGTGCACTATGCCCATCAGGTGTCCGCACTAAGTTCGGCATCAATATGGTGACCTCCTGGGAGTGGGGGACCACCAGGTTGCCTAAGGAGGGGTGAACCAGCCCAGGACGAAAATGGCGCAGGTCAAAACTCCCATGCTGATCACCAGTGGGATTGCACCTGTGAATAGCCACTGCACTCCAGCCTGGGGAACAGAGCGAGACCCCGTCTCAAAAAAAGAAAGAGAAGAAGAGAAGAGAAGAGAAAGGAATGAAAGAAAGGAGGAAAGGAGGAATCTGATAAAAAGAGGGGGAAGGTAGTGGTGAAAGTTCATTCCAAAACAAGGGAACAACATCAGCAAAGGCACAGATGTAGAACACTTTACTTTCCTATTCATAGGAGAAGAGATGTATAGACAAGAGCACAGGATACAGAGAGGAACTTACAGATGAGGCTAAAGGCCAGGTACAGTGGCTCACACCTGTAATTACAACACTTTGGGAGGCTAAGGTGAGTGGATCACCTTAAGCAAGGCCAGGAGTTCAAGACCAGCCTGGTCAACATGGTGAAACCTTATCTCTACTAAAAATACAAAAATTAGCTGGGCATGGTGGCACATGCCTGTAATCCTAGCTACTTGGGAGGCTGAGGTAGGAGAATCCCTTGAGTTTGGGAGGCGGAGGTTGCAGTGAGCTGAGATGGCACTGCTGCACTCCATCCTGGGCAACAGAGTAAGACTGTTTCAAAAAAATAAAAACTAAACTTCAAAAAAATGAGGCTGAAAAGAAGATTACAGGGATCAGATCCTGAAGGGTCTGAAATAAACATGGAGTAGTTAAGGAAATTCAATTTTATTCAATAGTTAATGGGGAGCTACTAAAGGTTTACAAGGAGGGCAATAACCTTCATAAAGGTGTGTTTTAGAAAAATAACACTGTTAAATATGAAGACTTGGGGAAAGGGACAATAGCTAGCAACATTATTAATAACAATAGTAGCAGCAGCAGATTCTCACTCACTGATGCCCCTGATGTGATGGGCACTTCATATACAGTAAACCTTACAAGCCTTTGCATGGTAAGAATTATTCACATATTATAAATCAAAGTGACACTAGGGAGATCAAGTAAGTTACCCAGTGTTACACATGTAAATTGTAGCAGAGTTGCACAGTTGGAAATGGCTGTCCTACAAACCATTCTCCCCAGATCTTATCTGAGCTCTAATAGCATCAAATCCTCCCCTTTCACAATAGCACAGGGCCCTCTCCCTCACTCTCCCTACTCAGCTTTAATGTGGGGCTATAAGGAAGCTGGTATGACTGCTTCCACTAGACACAGCTTTATCTGACAAAGGAAGCTGACTGATCACAGCACCCACTACCCCACAGGGCAGGACAGAGTCATCATCTCTCAGGAAGTTTCTTAATTGGGGCTAAGGGAAGAGCTCCTTCCTATTTGCTCTTGAAGCTGTGAGATACAGAGGCCACCGGTCCTGTGTCTTCTATGTGCAGAAAGAAAGCCTACACAGCAAGAGAAGCTGAAAGATAAGGACGAAAGTCCCAGCTGCCAATGATCTTCAGCTACATCCTGGTCTGAAGCAAGTCTGTCTAAGCCAATGCCATTCACCAAATATTAGGTTATTTCTGAAGAATCCTAGTAGCTTCTGGTAATGAAAGAAAGGTAGCTGACATAACCCCAGCAATCTTCCTGCTGAATGTTATCTTACCAGTGTTCCAAAACCTGCTAACAAATGTACTTTTCTTAGCAAATTGGCACAAACAGATAGGTGATCTACAGCCCAGTAACTGTCCCTCTCTCTGTCTCTAGCTACAAGGCCCAGTACCTTAAAAAGGACCACTCTGAAATGAATGCTACAGTCTTTTCAGCTGGATGAGAAAACGAGATTAGCCCCGTGAAGTGGGAATATTGAACTGATATGTTCTACTCCAAAGGGGTTCTAGGGTTACTCCTGAGCTCAAGCAATCCACATGCCTCGGCCTCCCAAAGTGCTGGGATTACAGGCCACTGTGCCTGGCCAAAAGTTGGTTCTTCAAAAAGATCAACAAAATTGGCAAACCATTAGCTAGACTGACCAAGGGAAAAGGGGATTCAAAGTACTAAAATCAGGAATGAAAGAAAAACACATTACCACCAATCTTACAAAAATAAAAAAATCCAAGGAAATACAATGAACAACAAATTAGACGAAACCAACAAATTCCAAGAAAGATATAAACTGTCAAAATTGACTAAAGAAAAAAATAGAAAATCTGAATAGAGGTAAAATAAGTAAAAATATTGAATCGGTAATCAAAAAACTTCTCACAAAGAAAAGCCCAGGTGCAGATGGTGAATTCTGTCAAATGTTTAAAGAATTAACAACAATCCTTCACAAACTCTTCTAAAATATAGAAGATGGAACACTTACCAATTTCTTCTATAAAGACAGTATTATTCTAATACCAAAACCAGAAAAAGGCATAAGAAAAAAAAGTGTCTATTTTGAATACAGATGCAAAAATCCTCCACAAAATACTAGCAAACCAAATCCAGCAACATATAAAAAGGATTATATACTATGACCAAGTGGGATTTATCCCAAGAATACAAGGTTGAGTCAATGTATAAAAATCAATAGAATATACCATATTAATAAAATAAACAAAATTACATGATCATCTCAAAAGACACAGAAAAGGTTCTTAAAAAAAAAAAATCTAACACCCTTTCATGATAAAAACCACTCAACAAACTAGAAACAGAAGGGAACTTCTTCAACTTAATAAGGGCCATATATAAAAAGCCCACAGGTAACCTCATATGTAATGATAAAAGATTAAAAGCTTTATACCTAAGAACAAGACAAAAATGTCCTCTCTTGCCATTCCTACTAAACACTGTACTGGAGGTACTAGCCAGAGAAATCAGGCAAGAAAAAGAAATAAAGGCATCTAGATTAGAAAGAAAGAACTTCAAGTGTCTTTATTTGAAGAAGACGTAACCTTACATATAGAAAACCCTAGGGAGCCAGGTGCAATGGATGACATCTGTAATCCCAGCACTTTGGGAGGCCAAGGCAGGTGGATCACTTGAGGTCAGGCGTTCAAGACCAGCCTGGTCAACATGGTGAACTCTCATGTCTACTAAAAATGCAAAAATTAGCTGGGAATGATGGGTGCCTGTAGTCTCAGTTGCTAGGGTGGCTGAAGCTGGAGAATCTCTTGAACCCAGGAGGTTGCAGTGAGCCGAGGATGCACCACTGCACCCCAGCTTGGGCAATAGAGACTCCAACTCAAAAACAAAAAACAACAACAAAAAGAAAATCCTAAGGAATCCACACCAAAAACAAACTATTAGAGCTAATAAATGAGCTCATCAAAGTTTCAAACACAAATTCAATAACAAAAATGAATTGTATTTCTTTTTTTTTTTTTTTTTCTTTTTTAAAACAGGGTCTTGCTCTATTACCCAGGCTGGAGTACAGGGGCATGATCTCAGCTCACTGCAACTTCTGCCTCCTGGGTTCAAGTGATTCTCTTGCCTCGGCCTCCTGAGTAGCTGGGATTACAGGCACCCGCCACCATGCCTGGCTAATGTTTGTATTTTTAGTAGAGACAGGGTTTCACCACGTTGGCCAGGCTGGTCTTGAACTCATGACCTTGTGATCTGTCCGCCTCGGCCTCCCAAAGTGCTGGGACTACAGGTGTGAGCCACCGTGCCTGGCCACAAAAATTAATTGTATTTCTATACTCTTAGATTTAAAAAATTTGGAGATATAACTAAGAAAACAATTCCATTTATAATTGTATCAAAAGGTAAAATACTTAGTAATAAATTTAATAAAAGAAGTGTAAGACTTGTACACTGAAAATTACAAAACAACACAGGGAAATTAAAGAAGACCTAAATAAACAGAAAGACATCTCATGCTCTCAGGTTGAAAGAAAGACTTAATGTTGGTAAGATGGCAATACTCCCTAAATTGATTTACAGATTCAATATAACCCCTATCAAAATCCCAATTGCCCTTTTTTGTTGCAGAAGTTGATAAGCTGATGCTAAAATTCAGTAATTATGCAAGGGACCCAGAATAGCCAGAACAAACTTCAAGAAAAGAACAAAATTGGAGGACTCACACTTCTCAATTTCAAAATGTAATACAAAAACCACAGAAATAATTTTGGCTCACTGTAACCTCTGCCTCCCAGACAGTGTGGTACTGACATTAAGATATACATAAAGATCAATGGAATAGAATTGGAAGTATAGAAATAAACCCAAAAGTATATAGTCAAATGATTTTTTTTTTTTTTTTACCAAGACCATCCAATGGGGAAAGAATAGTCCTTCCAACAAATGATGCTGAAACTACATGTAAAAGAATGAAGCTGAATACCTACCCCGTGCCATATAAAAAAGTTAACTCAAGGCCAGATGTGATCGCTCACGCCTGTAATCCCAGCACTTTGGGAGGCCAAGGTGGTGGATCATCTGAGGTCAGGAGTTTGAGACCAGCCTAACTAACATGGGGAAACCCTATCTCTACTAAAAAATAAAAAATAAAAAAATTAGCCGGGCATAGCAGCGGATGCCTGTAATCCCAGCTACTCTAGAGGCTGAGGCAGGAGAACTGCTCGAACCAAGGAGGTGGAGGTTGCAGTGAGCTGAGATCGTGCCATTGTACTCCAGTCTGGGTGACAGAGTGAGACTCCGCCTTGGGAAAAAAAAAAGTTAACTCAAAATGGATCCAAGACCTAAATTTAAAGGGTAAAACTATTAAGTTCTTAGATAAAAACGTAGGTATAAATCTTTGTGACCTTGGAATCAGCAATGGTTACATGACACCAAAAGCACAAGCAATAAAAGAAATAATAATAAACTGAGCAGCATCAAAATTAAAAATATTTGTACTTCAAAGAACACTATCATGCTGAGGCAGGAGGATCCCTTGAGCCCAGGAGTTTGAGGTTATGGTGAGCTACAATCGTATCACTGCACCATAGCCTGGGCAACAGATGAGATCCTGTCTTAAAAAAAAAAAAAAAAAAAAGACAGACAAAACAAAGAATAGGAGAAAATATTTGCAAATCACTTATATGTAGGTAGGGGTGTAGTATCGAGAATATATAGAGAACTCGTACAATTCAGCAATAAAAAGACAAACAAGCCAATTTAAAAATGGGCAAAAGATGTGAATAGATATTTCGCCTAAAAAAACCCAAGTTAAAAAGATAGTTTCAGCTGGTGATAAGTGTTAAGAAAACAAAGGAAGGTGATTATCTTAGTGCATCTTGTGCTACTAAAACAGAATACCAGAGACTGCATAATTTATAACAGAAATTTATTTTCTTACAGCTTTAAGAGGCTAGGAATTCCAAGATCCAAGCACCAGCATCTGGTGCATGCCTTCTTCTTTATTGCAGAGCAAAGGGTGGAAAGGCAAGGAGCACAAGTGAGGGAATCCTTTTATGATGGCGTTGATCTGTTTATGAGAGCACTGCCTAAACACCTCCCATTAGCCCCCACTTCCTAACATATAATGTAAATGTGTCCCCCAGCATTCATGTACAGTTAAGTTTCCAACACATGAATGCTGGGGACACATTTACATTATATCAGAGATTATCAGAAAGTTATTGTTGGGAAAGGAGGTTCTACTTTAACTTAAGCAGCTTGAAAAAATTCTTGAAGGAGTTGATACCAAAACTGAAATTTGAATTAGAGGACCCAGTGAAGTGAAGAATCTTGGCAAAGTTCCACGTAGAGGGAAGAGCAGGAAATGGTTCATCAGTAGATTTGCTGTCCCATTCTCGGCAAGGGCTATTTCACATTTTTCTGCACTCTCTCCCTCAGCACATCTCTACCTGGCTTTCTCACAGGCATTTTAAACTCAACATGGGCCAGGTACAGTGGGTCACACCTGTAAACCCACCACTTTGGGAGACCCAGGTGAGCAGATCACATGAGGTCAGGAGTTCAAGAACAGCCTGGCCAACACAGTAAAACCCCATCTTTACTAAATACACAAAAATTAGCCAGGTGTGGTGGCACACGCCTGTAATCCCAGCTACTCAGGAGGCTGAGGCAGGAGAATCACTTAAACTTGGGAGGCAGAGGTTGCAGTGGCCCAAGATGGCACCACTGCACTCCAGCCTGGGTGACAGAGCAAGACTCTGTCTCAAAAAAAAAAGAACAAAAAAAACTCAACATGTATAAAACTAACACATGATCCTGTCTCTCTTCCATCCAGTCAATCAAAGCCCCCTCATTTCTGTCTCAGAGAAACTCTCAAATCTTCTTTCATGAGGTCATAATCGAAAAAGAAAAACAAACTCTCAAATTCTTCCATTTAACCTCATCTCTACTATTAGCCACCCGAATCCGGCCCTCTGCAATATATCCCTATGTTGTACCATCTTTTTTTTTAGACAAGGTCTCACTCTGTTGCCCAGGCTGGAGTGCACTGGCATGATTATGGCTTACTATAACCTCCGCCTCCCAGACTCAAGTGATCCACCTCAGCCTCCAGAGCAGCTGGGACTACAGGCACGTGCCACCGCCCAGCTAATTAATTTTTTCCTTGTAGAGAAGGGGTTTCACCTTGTTGCCCAGGCTGGTCTCAAACACCTGGGCTCAAGTGATCCACCCCATCAGCCTCCCAAAGTGCTGGAACTACAGGAGTGAGCAACCGTACCCAGCCTGTATCACCTTCTAATTGTTCTCTATCTCTTCTTCCTCTCCTCTAATCCTTTCTCCACAGAGTAGCCAGGAGTCTTTTCAAAACATGAATCTCATCAGGTTACTTCTTCAATTAAAAAATAAAACAAGCAAGCAAGCAAAAAAATACTTCATGGCTCTATACTGCACTTAAAATAAAATGCAAATTTCTTAATTTGCTCTCTATAGAGGCCCTGATTGGCCTGGCTCCAGCCTAACTCAAAAGACCCCATCATCCCTGGGCCCCAGCCATATTAATCTTTCGGTTCCCTGAACCAGTCAATCACTTTCTTGCCTAAGGACTTTTACATGGATTGTTCTCATTGCTTGAAGTGTCTTTACTCATCTACTCTCACTCCTTTTATTGGCTAATTCCTACTTACCCTCAGTCCCTAAGAAGGAAAGCTTTACCTGAACCTCTAGAGTAGATTACCCTTCACTTCTACCACGGGCATAATAAAACCCTTTTTTCCCCATAATACTGAGGGAAAATAAAATGCTATGGGTTTGAGTGTGTCCCCCAAAAGTTCACGTGTTAGAAACTTAATCCCTCTGTTCTCATGAATAGATTAATGAGGACTCTGTCCTCCTCGATGGCTTAACGTCACTATCACAGGAGTGAGCTCATTATTAATGGAATGACTTTGTCGTAAAAGCTATTTCTCTCACCTCTCTTGCTCTAGCTCTCTTACCATGAGATGCCCTCCACCATGCTATAAAGCAGCAAGAAGGACACTATGCTCTTCCAGCTGCTAGAACCATGAGCCAAAATAAACTTCTTTCCTTTATAAAATATCCAGTCTATGGTTTTCTGTTGTAGCAACAGAAAACAGACTAAGACATAAAATATCCATGGGTTTCTCAGTGTTCTTGTAAAAAGCTCTAGGGTCCTGGCAACATTTCCACATGCCCTAAGGATTAGATCTTTTGTTTTCAACTGGTCTGGAAGGATAATAAAAACCTCTCTCATTTCCCAGAAAAGTTTGAAAGGTTATATAGCCTGGAGTAGTTCCCTAGGCTAAGCCTCCAAGGTGCTAAGAAAAGGGGTAACAGCTATTTCCCTAGATATCTGTGCGTAAAGAGACTCCAGAACTCAGTCTGATGAAGAGACCTTTTTATATGCCAAAGGGTTGGAGTTAGGATTTAGGCTTATTACCTTTCCTAAGTGACCCTTTCATGAGGGGAGAAGGACAGATGCCTATTTCCCCTTCACAGGAGAGAAAAATAATTTTTCCTTGCCCCCTACCTACAGAGTGTCTAGCTACTCATGCAGGACAACTGACCTGGCTTTCGTAGCATCACTCTAGGGGTAAGAATTAGAGCAAAACTAGGCCAACACATTTATTATTATGAAATGTCTCTGATCCAAATACCTTATACCTTATGTGCATTCATGAAATTAATAAAGATGTATAATTAAGAGCCTGCCAAGTACTTAATCTGTAAATCTATAATTAAACAATTCTGAAATTGCTTAATTTCATCATCCATATTAGCCTTAAATTCTAGGAGAATAACAACCTAGTACATAGAAGAAACGAAAAATACTGAATAAATGATAGGAAGGATACACGTAAGTATAGCTAGCCATTTAAATTTTCATTAACATAACCTATAACTTTATCTGCTATGCCTCAACAGCCAGTAATTTGAAGTTTCTATTATTACTCTGATTATGTTGGTCAGAAAACTAAAATCAGCTGCCCAAAGACAAATTAAACTTCATAGAGTTTAGTACGTTACTAAGTCTGTTAAATCTGACTCAAAGGAAAAAGACTTGGCCTTTATGCTAGCTACCATCTTTATACCCGCTTGACACTTATCTTTTTTAAAAGTCAGGACTTTTTTCTGTAAAGAAACATCTAAGGAATGCTGTTTCCAAACATTCTAATCAATACTGTGTGCCTAGCTCTAGCAGCAAACCTCTTAGAATATCTAGATTCTCTTCAGTATACTGTCAATGTCAAAACTCGATTTATTCTTTAGATGTAAACAGATATGTACCTTGGCATTGACTGGTGCTCCCAGGAAGCTGAGAAACAGATCCTAACCTCCAACTGTTACATTACCAAAATAGTTGGTGATATAATCAGCACGTACACAAGCCCCACTAGAAGTAATCTAGGATGGGGTTAAGCAACCAAAAGCAGCTTTTTGCTGGTTACAGAATTCAGAATTAAGAACCTTCTGGAAATCAGTAAATTAATAAAATCGGAAACAATTTTTACTTTCCCAGGGTAAGAAATTTCTGAAAGAATCACATAAATCTATCAGAAAGTAGAACTTACCTTGCCAAAATTAATTTCACAAACTATTCTAGAAAACACTCTTCTAAGGCTTACTTAATGTGAGAAACCTGTATTTATAGTAATACATACCGTAATGGACTGAATGTTTATATTCCCCCAAAGTTCATATGTTGAAATCTTAACCCCCAAGGTGATGATATTAGGGGGTGGGCCTTAGGAAAGTGATTAGGTCATGAGGGCAGAACCTTCATGAATGGGATTAGTTCCCTTATAAAAGAGGCCCCAGTCACAGCAAGGTAAGACCGACAGTGAGACGACCTGCATTCTCAAGAGAATAGCTCACAGTAATCTCAAATTACACAGCAGTCTGCCTGCTCTGTCCATTTCTTAAACCCTTAGGAAAAAGTAATTGTAAGGACTATTTAGCTAAATGTAAGTCTTAAATCTGCTTTAATATGGCAAGGCACAGTGGCCCACACCTATAATTTCAGCACTTTGGAAAGCTGAGGCAGGAGGATCACTTCAGGCCAGGAGCTGAAGACCAGCCTGGGCAAAATAGTGAGAACCCATCTCTTAAAAAAATGTTTTTTAATTAGCCAGGTATGGTGGCACACACCTATAATCCTAGGTACTCAGGAGGCTGCAGTGGGAGGATCCTGTTAGCCCAGGAGTTAGAAGTTACAGTGCACTGCATTCCACCCTGGGCATCAGAGTGAGACCCTGTCTTAAAAAAAAAAATATATATATATATATATATACACACACATATATATATATATATACACATATATATATACACACACACATATATATATACATATATATATACACACACATATATATACACATACATATATGTGTGTGTGTACATATATATATATACCTTTGCATTACTATTATTCCCACCCTATCTTTGAGAACCTAAGTAATGCCTGGGACCTGGAAGGTATTACTGACAAATAAATGTGGGCCAGGCGTGGTGGCTCACGCCTGTAATCTCAGCACTTTGGGAGGCTGAGGTGGGAGGATCACCTGAGGTCAGGAGTTCGAGATCAGCCTGGCCAACATGGTGAAACCCTATCTCTACTAAAAACACAAAAAATTAGCCAGGCTAGCGGCATGCACCTGTAATTCCAGCTACTCAGGAGGTTGAGGCAGGAGAATTGCTGGAACCGGGGGTGGGGGGACAGAGGCTGCCGTGAGCCAAGATTACACCACTGCATTCAAGCCTGGACAACAGAGCAAGACTCCATCTCAAAAATAAATAAATAAATAAATAAAGAATAAAATAAATGTCTGCTTAATGAATGGTCCCAGCCTACTTTCCCAGGTACCTCACTCATTCAACAAACATAATTCACTTGAAATAATGCCCATACAGTCCCAATTCAAGCTATTCAACTCTCCCAAGTAACACAGGGGAAACTTATTTCCCCTTTCTGATAATTTTCAGTCCTCATCAACCAAATTTTTAAAATTGCATTTTAAATTATTGCCATCAAACAATTAGAGATTAATAATAATCTCTAATAATAAGCACTAAATCAAAAGCACAAAAGTAACTTCTTGATTATATCTTAATTGTATCTCCAACAGGACTGCAAACTTTCAGAAGATTAGTTCAGTATATTCCTAGCACATATTAAGTACTAAAAATATCTTATTAAGTTTAAAAATTAACTCATAAAATCTAGCTTGGTGCCAGTATATAGTGCCATCAATAAAAACCTGTTTAATTAGAAATATAAACATGAATTTATTCTGCTTCACAAAATAAACATGTCTGAAAAAGTTTTGCGCAAATATATTTACAACTCAGTAAAGAAGATCTGCTTGCCATTTAAAATAATTCTACAATCCTTCTATAAAGCAAAGAATGGCCAAGTATGGTGGCTTATGCCATAATCTCAGCACTCTGGGAGGCAGAGGTGGGAGGATTGCTTTAGCTCAGGAATTCGAGACCAGCCTGGGCAACATAGTGAGACTTCCTCTTTATTGAAATTAAAAAAAAAAAAAAATTAGCCGGACATGGTAGGATGTGCCTGTAGTCCCAGCTACTGGAGGCCTGAGGCAGGTGGATCTCTTGAGCCCAGGAGGTCGAGGCTGCAATGAGCCCTGATCGAGCCACTGCACTCCGGCATGGACAACAGAGCAAGAGACCCTACCTCAAGAAAAAAAAAAAAAAAAAAGCTAAGAATGCCTCCCCAAATCTGTTATATAAAGACCCTTAAATTTGTTTGAATGTTAATTTACTTTGCTTAAAGTACATTGTGTTAAAGATCAAGCAAGAAACTCACTGACTTGCTATGAACCTCTCACAGCTAAGTCTTATTAACACACAGCATGCCATCTTACTTTTCTTAAGGCACTTATCATTTCTACCGTATATGATAATAATGTATGTGCATGTCTCATCACTTCTCCTGGAAGGTAGTTTCTGACTCATCCTTGTCCCTTCCACCCCCCACCCAGTATGGTACCCTTGCTACAGTGTACTTTGCAAAGAATAAACATTTAATATGTTGATGATAGAAGACATGAGGACAACCAATGTGGACAAATGACACAACAGTTCCTCTCCTTTTCACATAAATGTAAACACTGCTTCCACAATGACAGACATGTTGGTTCATTTCCAAGAGCATAAGAGATTGCACTCATAGCCAGTGTTGCACCTTGGACCATCTATTACTGGCACGCAGGAGGAAAATCTGACAGGCAAACTAACCTGTGAAGACAGAAATCACAAGAGGATGGCTCTAGGGCATGGGACAGAGAGGAAAGGGACAGGAGGGAATTTTGCAGGAAGCTAGCAATGCTTCATATTTTGACTGGGATATTGGTAACAAGCTGTAAACAATTGCAAAGACTCATCCAATTATACACTTAAAAAGGTGTGTTTTTACTGGAAGAAAATTATACATCAATAAAAGTAAATTTATAAATAGTACTTGCCAAAATTCTACACAGATACACTAATTACAATTTCAAAATAGGAAATGATAGCGACAATACCCACTCACTCCTGTAGTCTTTTTTTGTTTTTTTTAAGGAGGGGTTGTTCTTGCTATGTTGGCCAGGTTGGTCTTGAACTCCTGGCCTCAAGCAATCCTCCGGACTTGACTTCCCAAAGTGCTAAGATTACAGGCAAGAGCCACTGCACCTGGTCAGATTTTTATTTTTTTGAGACAAAAAGTCACTGCACCTGGTCTTACTCTGTCACCTAGGCTGGAGTGCAGTGGTGCAATTATAGCTCACTACAGGTACACACCACCACACCCAGCTAAAATTTTGTACTTTTTGTAGTGACAGGGTTTCAGCATGTTGTCCAGGCTGGTCTGAAACTCCTGAACTCAAGGGATCTGCCTGCCTCAGCCTCTCAAAGTGCTGGGATTACAGATATGAGCCACCGTGCCTGGCCTTTTTTTTTTTCTTTAAAAACATTTTTTTTTTTTTTTTATACAGACAGGGTCTTACTATGTTGATCAGGCTGGTCTCAAACTCCTGGCCTCAAGCAATCCTCCTGCCTTGGTCTCTCAGAGTACTGGGATTACAGATGTAAGCCACCACAACCAGAATGTAGTCTTCTTTCTATTTAGGAGAATGCAGACTTCTAAAGCCACCCTGATAGCATTTAATGTACTAGAGAGCTTTCCCTGGTTACTCACTGCCTTGTGACACTCAATAGCCCAAAATTTCATTATGCTCCTGGAAAACTACACCAGCAAAAACTTTGAGGAGTTACAGACTCACAATAATGGAGAAATTTTCTCCATCGCTCTTCCTTCAAGTTGTTATAGACAACTCTCTCATCCCCTCCCTTCCCTGTCACATTTTGAGTAGCAGAATTAATGTCTGTTGATTCAATACACAAAAAAAGTGTATCAGTAAACAAGGTAACGGTGATTTTGGGGCTCTCTCCAAGATCCTGGGAAAAAGTCTGCCTTCTCTTAAAGAAAAGAGACATATATCAGAACAGAGATATACACAAGATCATCTTTTAGAGATGTAATCAGCCTGGAGGTCATTATACCAAGTATTTTAGAACTAGAGAAAGAAGGCCAGAACTAATATCAGAAGGCAAGGACAGAAGGTTTTTTTTTACCCAAAGATTAAACCTATTCCATTCTGGTAATAGGTTATATCTCTAATATGGAGATACTGCCTCTTGATGTCAATATCTAATGCTACGAAATACCTGTAACATATAACTTCGGTCTGCTGCTGCTTATAATTTGGCATCCCAAATAGTCTGCATTCATAGAATAAATGTACCAGTTAAATAGCCTAAATGTAGAGTCTTCTTAACGTATATTTCTTGTTACGAATAAATTGGAATATTGGTTCATATAATGGTGAGCACAGTGTACATTTAGTGAATATTACCATGTTGAACACTTCCATAAACTTGAGCTTTTTGTTATCATTTACTGAGCACTTACATGCCAGACACTGTGCTAGTGCTTTCAATACTATTTAATTCTCACAATAATCTTATTATATTGGTTCTTTTATCATATCCATTTTATTTTATTTTTTTAACTTTTTTTTTTTTTTTTGAGACAGAGTTTTACTCTTGTTGCCCAGGCTGGAGTGCAGTGGCGCGATCTCAGTTCATTGCAACCTCTGCCTCCCAGGTTCAAGAGATTCTCCTGCCTCAGCCTCCCGAGTAGCTGGGATTACAGGCATGTGCCACCATGCCTGGCTAATTTTGTATTTTTAGTAGAGAATTTCTTTTAATTAATTAATTTATTTTACATGTGCTTCGATTTGTGTTAGAATTAAAGTGAATACCAGGGAGCTGCAAAGTAACGAACACAATATGCAGAAAGAAAATTTTAACATCTCTGTACTCAGATATTGAACATTTCATTACTTTTTATAAAATTTCAGTACACCAACACTTAGGGTCTTACGTTTCAACGTATTTACAGTTTGATATAAGTCTTTATGGATAGTTTAAAAACAGATGGCCTAGCTTAGCACATACAATTGAGTTGAAACAAACTAGTAGAGGAAACTGAAAGGGAAACTACTGACAGAGAAAGGTAAACTAGTCTTTGGATAGCAAGTAGAAGAGTTGGTTTTGGAATTCAAATGGGATCAGTGACTACAGATCAAAAATAAGCAAACTAGACAATCCACAGATTGTTAAACCATAAATTGGAAAAAATAAAAGTCTCAATGTGTCAAGAATAGGAGAAATTACAATTGGTTAAAGCTACTGCACTATACCTGAGACTAGATAGAGGTATGAGGAAGTCTTCAAAAAATCCATGATTTTATCATCTTTATAAGCAGAAACAAGTACTAAACATTAATGATGATAATAGTTATAGTTGGTTGGGCACTTGCTGTATACCTAGCACAGTGCTCCTCAGCCTCTTAACATTATCTCTCATCATTTACACAACCTGCTGAGATAAACATGCTAAAGTTCTTTCTATAGGATAAGAAGAACTGCAAAACTCAGTTAACATCTGGTGAAATTTAACAAAATAAACAAATCATATGAATAATTTGGGCCAAAAAATTCTAATAAGATATTCTGCATTAGCAGTGGATGGTGGTAGAGATGAGAACATATGGGTTATAGTTTTATTTGTTTGTATTGGGTTTTTTACAATTTTTTTTTTTTTGGTTCTACTGTCTTTGTTTTGTCATTTTTGATTTTTAAAAACAGTAAGAATTTTTTTTTCAGGAACAATTATAAAAATTTATTAGCCTCTTTTTAACAGAAGAATCTACAACAAAATTTTCCCATAAATTTGTTTCCATAGAGAACTCAAATCACTTAGCCTCAATCTTGTTAGAGTTGCTACCTAGATTTTTGTTAGCCTAGATGTTGTTTTCCACAGACATAGAAAGCAATTCTGTTAACAACAAAGTGGATGAACATTCCACAACAAAATATTATTCACTCAAAAAAATGTGTTAACATATATTTTTCATTCAAAAAGGATCCGAACCTTGAAGGTAGCTGAAGAATTACTCATAAAAGTCCAATTCTTTATCTACGGGGCTTCTTTAGTTCAAAGTTAAAGAAAGCAGCACACATGTTTCACTGTTTTGGCTGTCTTTCAGAAAGGTACCATGGCTTCCTGGAATGAAAATAAGCCTGAGGCAGCATCAATCACTGTGGAAACTCCCCTTTCGATCAGAGACTGGACGGGATGCGGTCCAGCAAGCCATAGCGGATAGTTGGCCGATGAACTCTGACGACAGCAATGCTGGGAAGGACTAGGGGTGGAAACACAATTTTGACCTTCCAGAGTTGGTGACTACCATGTTGAACTTCCACGGTTCTGAAACCAGAGTTGCCCAAGCCAACTGAAGGAATCTGAAGGAGGAACTCCTGCATCCTGGTCCACTGTCAAAGGAGAACTGCTACCACTCCATGGTTCTAGATTCCAAAGGGCCTACATTATTTGGAATGGACTAATTGGACTAAATTTTGGCAGTTCATATTGAACTGCTAGACAAAGAATGGGGCTAATTTCAAGCATTTTCAGAACATTGTAGGTATGGTGGTGGGGACTTCTCAGTTTTTGCTGTTTGCCTGAACTTGTCTAAACACATTCCACAGAATAAGACTTAAGTCACCATTAATTTCCATTTCCTTAATTAAGATGAAGTGAGCATTTCTGAGAAGATGGAAATATGTGACATTTGTATTTAATTAAATTCAGATTAAATATTCAAAAAAAAATGACCTGTTGGTCAGGCTGGTCTTGAACTCCTGACCTCAGGTGATCTGTCTGCCTCAGCCTCCCAAAGTGCTGGATTACAGGCATGAGCCACTGCATCTGGCCTATTACACTCATTTTATAACTAAGGAATAATGGCTCAGAAAGGTTTGAGTAACTTGTCCATGGACTCACAGATCACAAGTGGGAGAAACAGGATTTGAACCCATAATTGATCCAAAGGCACATTTATACCACAGTCACTATAAACTTGGTTAAGTTTTCCTTAAAGGTTTTTCTGAACCACAAAGGCTGGATATAAAATCAGGCATCTTTCTGAAATCAAAGGAGTATGTCACCCTGTAAAGCCTCTCAGCAGTGCCTTAGAGGGTGGTACCCCTGACTTCTGAACCATCTCTAGTATATAAATTCCTAGGTCACTAGATTACAAATACATGTCCACATCCCTTATCCCAAGACCTTTGGATCAGATGTATTTTGGAATTGACAATTTATTTATTTAATTTATTTATTTATTTTAAAAATAGAGATGGGGTGTTACTCTGCTGCCCAGGATGGCCTGGAACTCCTGGCCTCAAGTGATCCTTTCACCTCGGCCTCCTAAAATGCTAAGATTACAGGCATGAGCCACTGTGCCCAGACTTCATGATTTTAGAAATGTAACACAATTTGGGCTGGGCAGGGTGGCTCATACCTGTAATTCTAGCACTCTGGGAGGCCAAGGCAGGAGGATTATTTCGGCTCACAAGTTCAAGACCATTTTTGCCTGGGCAACATGGCAAAACTCCATCTTTACAAAAGATACACAAATGAGTCTGGTGTGGCAGTGTGTGCCTGTAGTCCCAGCTACTCAGGAGGCTGAGGTGGGAGAATAGTTTGAGCCTAGGAGGCAAGAGGTTGCAGTGAGCTGAATTACGTCACTGCACTCCAGCCTGGTTGATAGAGGCAGACTTTGTCTTAAAGAAAAAAAAAAAAAAAAAAAGAATGAAGTGGCGTCCAGGCAAGGTAGAACATGCCTATATTCCTAGTTACTGGGGAGGGTGAGGTGGGAGGATCACTTTAGCCTGAGGCTACAGTGAACCATGATCATGCCATTAAAGTCCAGCCTGGGCAACAGAGCAATACTTTGTTCAAAACGAAAAGAAAAGAAAAGAAAAGAAAAGAAAAGAAAAGAGAGAGAGAGAGAGAGAGAGAGAGAGAGAGAAGGAGGGAGGGAGAGAGGGAGGAAAGAAGGAAGAAAACAATTTTAGAAAGGATATATATACATAGCACATAAACTGTGTCACCTGCAGTGAGGTCTAGGGTAGTCAAGGATATTAATTTCACAACCAAGCATATTAATATATCTATAGTGCAATATACAAATATTTATACTAAGCATGATAAATAGTATAAATAGCCACACATCAGTTCAAGACAGGCTTTACTTCCAAATGAGTATATCATAAATTTATGGGAAGAAAATATTTTTAATTCATAGCTTTAGGGATTTAAAATTGCAGGCAAAGGATTGTGGATTATGAACTTTGATTTAGTGGCCTATCACATTGTCAAGTCTCGGGTTTTTCACTGCTTTTAAAAAAAGGACAATTTTATCTTCTAGTCAGAATTTCAGCCCAAGAGATCAGTGAAGAGAACCACTTTCACGGGGTTCAATTAAGTACAGCCATGATGACTTAGGGTTTTTGCATCCTTCATAAAGTTAGATATTAAATACTAAATAGTAGCCCAAGTTCTATTCAGAGGGGCTTCAGACACAAGAATAACTCTGAAAAGCTGTCCTTTGGTTGGGGAGACCTGTATCTGTAAAGGGAATCTACATTAGTGGAATAACAGCAAGGCGCAAACACCTTTTTCTGAGACCTCCTTATCTGCCTTATCTAACCTAGGAGGATTACCTCGCAGGAAAATGAGACTAAAGTTCTGACATTTTTTTTTTTAATAGAGATAGGGGTTTATCTATGTTGCCCAGGCTGGACTCAAACTTCTGGGCTCAAGGGATCTTCCCAACTCAGCCTCTCCAGTGGCTGGGACTATAGGCATGAGCCACCACACTCTGCTCTTGACATACTTTTCAAGGTCTGACAGAGAAACTTTTCCCACAGGTAAAATGAACTACAAGAGATTTCACCTGCACAATAAGACAGCCCAGCCCTTGCTGGCAACATGATATGGTTTGGCTGTGTCTTCACCAAAGTCTCATCTTGAATTGTAGCTCGCATAATTCCCAGATGTTGTAGGAGGGACCCGGTGGGAGATAATTGAATCATGGGGGCTGTTTCCCCAATACTGTTCTCATGGTAGCAAAAAAAAGTCTCATGAGATCTGATGGTTTTATAAGGGGTTTCCCTCTTCCCTTGGTTCTCATTCTCTCTTTACCTGCCCCATGTAAGACATGCCCTTCGCCTTCTGCCATGATTGTGAGGCCACCTCAGCCATGTGAGTCCATTAACCCTCTTTTTCTTTATAAATTACCCAGTCTCAGGTATGGCTTTTTATCAGCAGCATGAGAACAGACTAATACACCATGTTTCCTCCCCTCATTCTCTCAACCGTGCGGCAACCCCCCTCCCCCACAACCCCAGGATCCCCCTAAGCCTCTATTCATTTTCAAATGGTATAAAACTTCAGTGGGCCCTTCTTTGAGTCTCATATTTTGTATGGCTCCCATGCTTATGCACGTGAATAAATTTGTATACCTTTTCTCCTGTTAATCTGGCAACTGTCCACTCACTTCAGCAGATTTGGATTCAAACCCTCAGAGGGAAAGTTGCAACTTCCCTACAACCTCAACGCAGATTTTCTGTTTTGTTTCTCAGCTACTCACCCAAAATACTAAATACTGATTCATGTTTATTCACAATAGTTGATTAAAGGAAATAATGAGGGACTGTTAAACTCAAAGTGTTTTATGCTCCTCCACTATCAGCACTTCTCCCACCAAATTGTGAAATGACAATCCATTATTAACATTCAAGTTCACTCCTCTCTCAAAAATTGCCCAAGGACCTTTTTCCCTATTTAGCAAAGACTAATCCAGGGCCCAGAATAATAAGATTATAAAAAGGGAACAACAAGAAGAGCACTACAAAAATTTGTAGAAGATAGAAAAATTTGTGCAACACACAAAAATGTGGTTAGCAAGAATAACAGCAGACCCATAAAATTTCAGATGCTTATTCCTAATTCCAAGTCTCATCCTATAGACTCTAATTTAGAATGGGGTTATGCTCCCAAAGCTACTTGCTCAAACCTGGAGCTTGGGACTTAGGAAAAATGTTCACAATGAAACTGTTAAAAACTATTTCCAAGCCAGGTAAGGTGGCTCACATCTGTAATCCCAGCACTTTGGGAGGCTGAGGTGGGAAGATCACTTGAGCCCAGAAGTTTGAGACCAACCTTGGCAACACAGCGAAGCTCCACCTCTATAATTTTTTTTTTTAATGAGCTGGTATGGTGGTTCACACCTGTTGGTCCCAGCTACCTGAAAGCTAAAGAAAGAAGACTGCTTCAGCACAACTGAGGATGAGGCTGCAGTGGACCATGATCATGCCAGCCCCCATGACAGAGTGCAAGACCATATTTTTATTTTATTTTATTTTATTTTATTTTGTTTTGTTTATTTTATTTTTTGAGACAGAGTCTTGCTCTGTTGTCTAGGCTGGAGTACAATGGCAAGAACATGGCACACTGCAGTCTCCACCTCCCAGGCTCAAGTGATCCTTCTACCTCACACCCATCCCCACCACCACCCATCCAGTAGCTGGAACCATGGGTGTACACCACCACACCTGGTTAATTTTTAATTTTTTTTTATACAGACGGGGTCTCCTTACACGGCCCAGGCTGGTCTTGAACACCTGGGCTCAAGCAATCCTCCCATCTTGGCCTCCAAAATGCTAAGATTAGAGGTGTGAGCCACCGTGCCTGGCCTTATTTTACTTTTATAATAAAGATAAAAGTGGTCCAGCATAGTGGCTCACACCAGTAATCCCAGCACTTGGGGAGGCTGAGGCGGGTGGATCACCTAAGGTCAGGAGTTTGACACCAGCCTTACCAACATGGTGAAACCACGTCTCCACTAAAAAAACAAAAAAATTAGGTGGGGCCACAGTAGCAGTTGACAGGTCCATATAGAGCCATCAAACATGTCAGACATGCAAAAAACTTGAAAAGGTATCTCAAAAAGGCCACTCTGGCTGGGCACGGTGGTGCATGCCTGTAATCTCATTGCTTTGGGAGGTAGCAGCAGGAGGATCATTGAGCCCAGGAGTCTGAGACCATCTGGGCAAGATAGTGAGAGTCCATCTCTACAAAAAGTTTAAAAAATTAGCTGAGCATGGTGGTGTGTGCCTGTGGTCCCAGCTACTTGGAGGCTGAAGCAGGAAGATCGCTTGAGGCAGGAAGACAGCTTGAGTCCGACAGGTCGAGGCTACAGTAATTCCAGCTACTTGGGAGAATGAGGCAGGAGAATCACTTGAACCTGGGAGGCAGAGACTGCAGTGAGCCAAGATCCAGCCTAGGTGACACAGTGAGACTCTGTCTCAAAAAAAAAAAAAAAAAGGAAGTATTTTTTTAAAGGCAATTTAAAAACTCTCATTTTTTTTTTTTTATCAAGTCTAACTTTACTTCAAAATTTATGGGTTTTCTAAAAGAAATGAAGGCAGAAGAGTTTAAATGACTTTCATTTTAAATAGTTACAGAGGATGTTGCCTATAAGAAATTTAAGCTTACTCTCTTTCCAGGTGACTAAAATTCCAAGGTAGACCCCATCTTCTTGGAGAATTTGCCACTGCTTTTCTACATTTATGCCACATAAATATAAAAAATGCATCGCTCACAAATTCTGAGACTTTAGTATCTGCTCCCTGCCACTTCTCCCCACCAAGTAGTCTTTCTGTTGAGATAAGAGGAAGAGTCCTTAATCTCAGCATTACAATAGATCACTGTAGTTTAGAAAGACCAGTGCAGAAAGTTTAATTGTGATAATGATATACATTATTTATCACCGGCCAGCAAACTAGTGATAACAGGTTTATCATCATTCTAATCACTACTAATCCAGTATATCCCAGAAAGAACATTTTATTTGAAGTTAGACCTTGATCACACACATGGAAACTATTAGGTGATCCTCTTAAATTTCAATGTCTTCACTGTCAAAAGGAAATAATATCAACTACTTCACAGTACTGTTTGTGAGATTATAATAGAGCTGAAAATTTCTTCTTGCCTAATGATGGTGTAGCTGTTTTAATGTTGTAGTGCAATGCATTACTCATGCTGGTGGCAGTGCTGTCGCTGCCAGACATATAAAAGTATAGCACATACAATTATGTATAGTACATAATACTTGATAATAACTACATTACTTGTTTATATATTTACTATACTGTATCTTTATTGTTATTTTAGAGTATATGCCTCCTATTTTTATATATATTTAAAAGTTAACTGTAAAACAGCCTCAGGCAGGTCCTTAGGTAGGGATTCCAGAAGAAAGCATTACAGAAGGAGATTCCATCCAGAAGGAGATTACAGCTCCATGTGAGTTACTCCCCATGTTCCAGTGGGACAAGATATACAGGTGGAAGCCAGTGATGTTGATGATTCTGACCCTATGTAGACCTCTGCTAATGTGTTTGTATCTTACTTTTTGAAGCCACCTTTGCAAAAATTCTATCAGTGAGAAAATTATGGCAGTGAGGGAGATCTGATCTGGCCAATGACCTCTTGCTTTAGTTTTCAAGCTGCAATTATTTCTAGGCTTAAGCCAGGCCCGGAGACATTTATAATTTAAAGGATAATAATCCTTCCCCAAAACTCAACTGCCTTTGTAAAGCCAATGAGAGACCACCAGTCTAGGAGATTAGAAGAGCCTGAATGCTGCTAAGATATATACATAAATGACTGTTAGTCATTATTCTGGAGGTCACAATTACTTCTGCAAACAATATCACCATTGTAGAACCTAAGTTTGGTGGGGTTTTTCTTCTCTTTGAGACAGAGTCTTGCTCTGTCGCCCAGGCTGGAATGCAGTGGCATGATCATAGCTCACTGTAGCCTCAACCTGCCAGGCTCAAGCAATCTTCCTGCCTCAGCCTCCAAGTAGCTGGGACCACAGGCACACTCCACCATGCTCACCTGATTTTTTAAATTTTTTGTAGAGATGGGCTCTCACTTGTTGCCCAGATGGTCTCAAATTCCTGGGCTAAATGATCTTCCTGCTGCTACCTCCCAAAGCAATGGGATTACAGGCATGCACCACCGTGCCCAGCCAGAGTGGCCTTTTTGAGATACCTTTTCAAGTTTTTTGCATGTTGACAACTGATGGCTCCACATGGACTTGCCAGCTGCTCCTGTGGCCCCACCTAGAAGCAACTCAGCACAAGAAGCCAGCTCCAGCCCAACCAATTAGCACTCCTCATACCCTAGGCCCCTGTCCACCAAACTGCCTTTGAAAAACTCCTAACCTCAGAGTGAGGCTGGCCTTGTATCAATTAAACGTTCTTTACTGTAATGTCATGGTCTCCATGAATTGATTTTGCTTGCACAGTGGGCAGAAAGAAACTGTTGGGCAGTTGCATTGTATTTATTTTTTTTAACAAAAAAGAGCTTAAAATGAAAAACATAAAATAAGAAAAGTTATAAATAGAAAAGAATATGTAGAATAAGGATATAAAGAAAATACTTTTGTATAGCTGTACAATGTGTTTGTGTTTTAAACCCAAATGTGAATACAAAAGAGTCAAAAAGTTAAAAAATAAAAGTTTATCAAGTAAAGCACTACCATAAGCTAAGGTTAATTTACTGAAGAAAAAATTATTTTATGAGTTTAGTGTTACCTAAATGTACGGTGTTTATAAAGTCTATGGTATTGCACAGTAATGTCCCCAGCCTTCATATTCACTCATCACTCACTCATTGACTCATGCAGAGCAACTTTCAGTCCTGCAAGCTCCATTCATGATAAGTGCCCTATACAGGTGTACCATTTTTAATCGTTTATACCATAGTTTTATTGTATCTTTTCTATGATTAGATACATTCAGAGACACAAATATTTACCATTATATTACAATTACCTAAAGTATTCAGTAGAGTAATATTGTAGTACAGAAAATGACTACCCCAGAAAATATGGCACTTGGGCATGATGAGTGCTTTTGAAAATTGAAAGGCCTCAGAAATAAATCTTAGGATCAAAGTCCCTCTAATCTTGTCTTGTTTCTCCCTGACCCAGTGCTGGGAGGGACTCTGGCATTTCTTTACCTTACCAAAAAAGCATTTTACCAAAAGAAACACAATTGTCTTCTATCCCCTTCCTGAAATCTCATTATCTATCACAGATAAGAAGATCTAGAAATGCAACTAAACATGGTTGGACTTTTCTGTCTCCTTGGTCTATTCGTTCTCCCCAATAATCATTTAGTACCCTTTAAAAGAATTGTCTACACTCCCCATCTCCTCCCTTCCCTGTGAAAAGGGATATATAAACTACTATATTCCATTAGGAGACTGAGATAATCACTTTGTAACTTCCCCTCCCCCATGCACATTGATAAAATTTTTTTTTTTTTTTTTGAGACGGAATCTGGCTCTATCACCCAGGCTGGAGTGCAGTGGTACAGTCTCAACTCACTGCAACCTCCACCTCCCAGTTTCAAGTAATTCTCCTGCCTCAGCCTCCCGAGTAGCTGGGACTACAGGTACATACCACCATACCAGGCTAATTTTTGTGTTTTTAGTAGAGACAGGGTTTCGCCGTGTTGGCCAGGCTGGTCTGGAACTCCTGATCTCAGGTGATCCACCCACCTCAGCATCCCAAAGTGCTGGGATTGCAGGCGTGAGCCACCGTGCCCAGCCATATTAGTAAATGTGTATGCCTTTTCTCCTATTACTCTGCCTTTTGTCAGATGCTTTTCAGCAAACCTCCAAAGATCAAAGTAGAAGTTTTCCCTTTGGCCTACCCATATGGTTTCACACTGTACAGGGCTGTAGCTTACCACACAGACTAGGTTTCTGACTAGGTATGTAGTAAACTATATCATCTAAGTTTTTGTAAGCACACTTTATGACATTCACACAATGACAAAAATCACCTAACAAATTTTTCAGAAGGTATCTCCCCACACTCCTGCCCCATTGTTATGTAACTCATGACTATATTTACTGAAAAGCCACTAAGTGCCAGGCACTGCTCTAGATGCTAGAGATTAAATGATAAAGACAAAGTCTCTGTTGTGATGGAACTTATATTCTATTAATACAAGACAGCAACAGACAATAGGCAAGAAAAACAAAATAATTAAAGCAAGTAACAATAAATGCCATGAAAAATCAAATGAAATCATTACGATAGTGACTGAGGGTGAGAGGCCTACTTTAGATGGTTTGTTATAGAAAGGCTTCTCTGAGCAGCGACATATGAATGACAACCTGTATAAGTAATCAGCCACACTAGACCTGGGGTACCATCAGTCCAAGAAGACAGAAAACATGCAGAGGCCCTGAGGCAAGAACAAGTTTGAAGAACTTCAAAGGAACAGAAGAAAAGCTAAAGTGGATAGAGAGTGGCAAGTGAAGGCTGGGCGCGGAGGCTCACAGTGCTGTAATCCCAGCACTTTGGGAGGCAGAAGCGGGTGGATCACCTGAGGTCAGGAGTTCAAGACCAGCCTAGCCAACATGGTAAAACACCATCTCTACTAAAAATACAAAAATTAGCCAGGCATGGTGGTGTGCACCTGTAATCCCAGTTACCCAGGAGGGTGAGGCAGGAGAATCACTGGAACCTGGGAGGCAGATCACAAAGTCATAGTAAAAAAATTTGGATCCTTCCTTCCTTCCTCCTTTCCTTCCTTCCTTCACTCACTGCAACCTTCGCCTCCCAGGTTCAAGCAATTCTCCCACCTCAGCCTCCCAAGGTATTGAAATTACAGGCACGAGCCACTGCACCAGGCCAGTGTAAGAATTTTAGTTTCCTAAAGCCAGATGACTAAAATCTTATTAAGTAAAGATGAAGGAAAAATGTTATATTTCATTCATTTGCCTCTTGAAGAAATACAATACAAAATGGTACAATAAATTACACAGAAAAATCTTAAAATGCTTTTAGGTTGTAGAGTATCATGTATAAAATGATTGTATTTATGTAAAGTATACAGATGTGTATTTGTGCATAAAGAGTTGTTAGGAAAGCTATTCTTCAAAACACAGATAAGCAGGATTTCAGGTGGGACTTTTCTTTCTTCTACTGTATAGACCTTTCACTATAGTTTGAGTCTTCTTTTACAAATTTATAATACTGCAACAGTCCTTTCTTAAAAAAAAATAGACCTTCATTAGCACAGAGGTGGAAAAAACAATTAAGAATACATTGTCACCTCTTCGAGAACAGTAAAACGAGTTTTAAAGCTGTAAAATGGTAATCAGTGTCATCATGTGCTGTAAAGACAGCGCTAAGATTAAGAGCGAAGAAGCACCTGTTGAGTTTAGCAACAAAGCTGTCAATGGGGACCTCTGCTGGAATTTTCAGTGAAATGTGGAGGTAAAAAAGAGTGCTGTCGAGTAAATCCAAGATGGACTAATAGAGACAGGGATTTCAATACACATATGTATATTGAGGAAGACAGGTTAGGATAATATTTCTAGGAAGACACAGAAATAGGAGAGATATTTTTCAATGTAGGAGAGATGAACATGTTAAATCATTAATGAAAAGGTCAGTCCATCCTAAAATTCGTATGTAAATTCAAAGGTCCCAGAATAGTCAAAACTATCTTGAAAAAGAACAAAGAAAGTTAGAGGATTTGCCAGGCACAGTGGCTCATGCCTGTAATCCCAGCACTTTGGAAGGCCAAGGCAGGTGGATCATGAGGTCAAGAGATCGAGACCATCCTGGCCAACATGGTGAAACACCATCTCTACTAAAAAAAAAATATATATATATACAAAAAT
Source organism: Alouatta palliata (assembly GCA_004027835.1). NCBI lineage: Eukaryota > Metazoa > Chordata > Mammalia > Primates > Atelidae > Alouatta > Alouatta palliata. Next base: position 28,045 of record PVKV010013927.1, on the reverse strand, counting down.
TAGCCAGGCATGGTGGCACATGCCTGTGGTCCCAGCTACTCAGGAGGCTGAGGCAGAAGAATTGCTTGAACCCAGGAGGCGGAGGTTGCAGTGAGCCGAGATTGCGCCACTGCACTCCAGCCTGGCGACAGAGCAAGACTTCATCTCAAAAAGACTCCATCTCAAAAAAAAAAAAAAGAAAGTTAGAGGATTTACATTTCCCAATTTCAGAATTTACTACAAAGCTATAGTAATTGAGACAGTATAGTACTGGCCTAAGTACAGATAAATATGTCAATGGAATAGAACTGACAGTCCAAATATAAATCTTCACACTATGGTTAGTTAACTGTCAACAACAATGCCAAAACAATTCAATGGAGAAAGAAGTCTTTCCAAAAAATGGTGCTGGGATAACTGGATATCCACATGCAAAAGAATAAAGGTGAACCCTTACCTCGCCACATTAAAAAAAAAACTAGCCAGGTGCAGCGGCTCACATATATAATACCAGCACTTTGGGAGGATGAGACAGAAGGATCATTTCAGCCCAGGAGTTGGAGAACAGTGTAGGCAACATGCAAGATCCCATCTTCTACAAATAAAAGAATTAGCTCACATAGTGACACAAGCCTGTAGTCCCAGCTATTCAGGAGACTGAGGTGGGAGGATCACTTGCCCTGGGAGGTTGAGGCTGCTATAAGCCATAATGGTGCCAGGCTGGGTGACAAAGACTTTGCCTCAAAACAAACAAACAAACAAAAACACCACCACCAACAAAAATGGATCAGATCTACATATTATAGCTAAAATATAAAACTCTTAGAAGTAAACATAGATATGAAACTTTGTGACTTTAGATTAAGCAATGATTTCTCAGATATGACACCAAAAGCATAAGCAGCAAAACAAGAGAAAAATTGGACATCATCAAAATTAAAAAATTAAAGATGGCCAGGTGTCATGGCTCACACTTGTAATCCCAGCACTTTGGGAGGCCAAAGCAGGAGGATCATTTGAGTCCAGGAGTTCAAGATCAACATGGGCAACACAGTGGGACCCTATCTCCACACACACACACACACAAAAATACAAAAATTGGCTGGTGTGGTGGCACATGACTGTAGTCCCAACTATTCAAGAGGCGGAGGCAGGAAGATTGCTTAAGCCTGGGAGGTCGAGGCTGCAGTGAGCTGTGATAGCATACTTTACCCCATCCTGCATGACAGAGTGAGATGTGGTCTTAGGGAAAAAAAAGAAAAGCTATCTAAAAATATTTGTATAAAATAGTTACAACTGTTTGTCATATTGCATAATAGTAATATTCTTAAACAACAAAAATCTGTAGTGAGGAAGAAGTTAAATAGCAAGGAGAGAAAGCAGATAGAGGAGAAACTCTATAGACTGAGATCCCCGAAAAGTTTGTGAGCAAATGGAATCCAGAACACAGGATTACCTCTTCTACTATGACAGGGAAAGGTAAAAGCAAGGCTAGAGGAAAATAGATACATTAAAATAGGAGAGAGAACAAGGAGTTGAGAGTGTTCCCACCAAACAGACTATCGTCTCTGGTAAGCACGGCATCTCCTATGAGTGATGGAGGAAAAAAGAGGATTGAGAGACTGAAGAGAGACCTGCCAGAGCAACAGATCACATTTTTATCCAGTATATTTTCACCCAGCTGTGCCATAACAATACTGCTAAAATAAAATACAAGAAATAAGTAGACAATCTTATCATGGGGCCTCAATGGAACAAAACTCCAAGAAATAGAGAATCAACATTCATAATAATTTTAACATTGTCATGTGAATAGAAAAAAATTAATTATGAATATCTGAAAACACTTTCCTTGAATATAATTCCATTTATATGATCCCATGTAACATGTAAATTTACCTTCTGCAAGTAAATTCCATTTTTCAAATAATCCTGAGCTGGGCAAAGTGGCTCACAGTTATAATCACAGCACTCTAGGAGGCTGAGGCGGGTGGATAGCTTGAGCTCTGGAGTTCAAGACCAGCCTGGCCAACACAGTGAAACCCCATCTCTACCAAAAATACAAAAAGTTAACCAGGTGTGTTGGTGCATGCCTATGGTCCCAGTTACTGTAGAGGCTGAGGTGAGGTGGCAGGATCTTGAGTCTGGGAGGCAGAGGTTGCAGTGAGCCAGAATCACGCCACTGCACTCCAGCCTGGGTGACAGAGCAAGATACCGTTAAAAAAAAAAAAAAGAAGAAGAAGAAGAAGAAGAAAATCCTTTATAATTAAATAAATGAGAAGAAAAACAATTGATTGGGGTGGCCATTTCTTTGTATTTCTGTATAAACAGTAAAAGAAATTCAATCCTTAATCTAAATAACCTGTACACTATTCTAGTTTTTAATTGTGATCACCTATTTGAAAATCTAATCCTTCCAACTGGCATGGTCTAGATTAGTTAAAAATAAATTTAATTTAAAAAAGAAAATCTAATCATACAATTGCCACATTTGGAGCAGCATATTTAAGAATAATTCTACATCTTTCCACAACTTAATACCATTAAGAAAACAGCTTGCAACAGAAGCAAGAATTGACTGCTTGTCTGATAAAACACAGGAAGCAAAAGATCACACACAGTTCCACAGGCTCTGGATGACTAAACAAAAAACCTCTGTTGTTAACATAAACTCAATCAGGTTTTACATAAACTGTGGAAACATACATATTTGCTATTAGTATATTCTGTAAAAACCTACAAGGCTGTGTAAACAAGAATTCCAAACAGCCTTCTGCATCTCACTCACCTATTAAGTCTAGTTTGAAGAGCCATTCATAATCTATTCACTAGGAGAATAATGGCTTCATTGTAGGGCTTGAAGATTATAATGTTCAGAACTGCCATTAAGGAGTTTACAAGCTTGCTGTACAGATAAAGAATGTACTAGAGATATGGTTAGTTAATTGTAGCAGATGTAAAATTACTAATGCCCAAAAGAATTATATGAGCAAGGCTCAGGAGTTTTGGAAAAGGGAAAAATTAAGACAGTCTGAAGTATTTAAAGAAAGTAAAAGATATAAAATTTCCAAATAAGTCTTCCCACTGATAGCATTTACTGTCTTAGGGAGTTTCTTTATGTCTTTTCAGGGCATTTAGATTTATTTTTAATTTTATTTATTTATTTATTTTGAGACAGAGTCTTGCTCTGTTGCCCAGGCTGAAGTGCGGTGGCGCGATCACTGCAAACTCTGCCTTCTAGGTTCAAGCGCTTCTTCTGCCTCAGCCTCCCAAGTAGCTGGGATTACAGAGGTGCACCATCACACCTGGCTAATTTTTGTATTTTTAGTAGAGATGGGGTTTCACCATGTTGGTCAGGCTTGTCTCAAACTCCTGGCCAACTCCTGGCCTCAAGTGATCTGTCCACCTCAGCCTTCCAAAGTGCTGGGGATTACAGGCATAAGCCACCATGTCCGCCCCATTTAGAATTAGATACAATTTTTCTTTTGTTCCTTATATAATTCTAAAGCTACTCTATTAGATTTCGACTACTAAAATGTACCATTTAGCCTGCCGCAGTGGCTCACGCCTGTAATCCCAGCACTTTGGGAGGCTGAGGCAGGTGGATCACCTGAGGTCAGGAGTTCAAGACCAGCCTGGCCAATGGTGAAACCCTGTCTCTCCTAAAAATACAAAAATTAGCCAGGCGTGGTGGTAGGCACCTGTAATCCCAGCTACTCGGGAGGCTGAGGCAGAATTGCTTGAACCGAGGAGGCAGAGGTGGCAGTGAGTGGAGATTGCGCCATTGCACTCCAGCCTGGGTGGCAGAGCAAGACTCTGTTTAAAAAAAAAAAAAAAAAGTACCATATATAAGCACAATAAAAATCATATTTGATATATTCAAGAATGGTTTACTTAGAAAAGAATAAATTTGCTTTTAAATATTTGATGGGAGTGGTGCTGATATCTTTCTAGGAGAATCTGAGACTACTTCTTTTACATATTTGCAAGAGAAATATATACAGTTAAGCTATTCAAAAATCTAAAATCCAAGAATTAGATGGTATTTTTTTTATCATCTACTAAACATCGCTAAAGACTGCCAAATAACACTTAAATGTGTTTTGACTAGCAGTGGTTTTAAAATGCAAAGTCATTATAAGTCTCTTCCAGACAGTGTGTAACAGCAAAGATCATACGATTTCTCTAATGACTCCTTTTACAAAGAATATCTTGAGTAGCCCAAGTAACTTACTAATTCAGTTTCTAACTTTCTCTCCAAAAGCAACACAAATCAAGAAAGAAGGTTAAGCACTTGTGGGTAATGACTACACAAATCATATTTAGCTATTCCTTAGCTATTCCTTTTTCCAGTTCCCAGTGTCATTGTCCTTAATCTTTACTATATTCCTTGTGTACTGACTGTATCCTCACTTTTAACATGGACCTTGCTTCCCATCCCTACAACATTTAAGCATATTCCTATTTGAGAAATTGTTCCCCTCCATTCCACATTCCATAACCTCTTTGTTCCTTCTACCATAAAACATCCTGAATAATCCCCATTCACCTCATATTCTTCCTACCTCCTATTTATCCTTCAAGCCACTTCAACTTGCATTCCATACCTACCACTCCATGAAAACTGCTCTCCCTAAGAATATCAATGACGTCCAAGTTGATAATTCCAATGAATATGCTTTAGACCTCATCTATTTAATCCTTTCAGCAGTACTCAAGCCAATTTACTACTTCCACCTTGCCATTCATGACTGGCTAGGTAGAAGTAGTAAATTTTTCTGGTTTTTCTTACATCTCTGGAATCCCTTTTCATTCGCCTATGCAGGCTTTTTTCCTCTGCCAATCCCTTAAATTGTGATTGTGGTGGTTTAAAATCTGTCCACAAATTATTTTCAAAAAGTAAAGCCTAATTCCCCTCCTCATGCCTGAAATTTCCATCCCCAGGAGCATGAGTGGAACTTAATGGCTTGTTTCTAATAAACAGAATAAGGCAGAAGTGGTGGTCTCTGACTAGGTCATAAAGGGCATTGAGGTTTCCTCTTTGCTCTCACTTGGATCACTCCTAGGTAAAGCCAGCTGCTCTGTCATGATGACACTTAAGCAGCTCAATGGAAAGGCTACCTGGTGAGATACTGAGGCCACCTTCCAACAGCCAGCAAGGAAGTGAGGCTTTCTGACAACAGCCATGTGAGTCATCGTGGAAGCTGATCTTCTAGCTCCAGTAAAGCCTTTCAGATGACTGCAGCACTGGCTAATATATTGACTACAATTTCATAAGAGACTCTGAGCCAGAACTCAGAGTTCTGACCCACGGAAACTATGAGGTAACAAATTATTGTTTTAAGTTGCTATGTTTTGGAGTAATCTGTCATAACGCAATAGATAACTAAATCCAGTGGTATTTTCCAGAGTCCTGTCCAAAGATCTCTATTCTACTCACTCTTTCAACTCTCTATATATGAAAAACTGAAATATTTGAAATAACATTTCAAATACTATTTGAAATAATATTTATCAGCAGCCCAGATTTATTTTTTTAATTTGAATAATAAGAGGATATGCAGCCCAGATTTTTGTCCTAAGCTCCAGACTTAAGGCATTTTTATGTCAATTTCAGCATGCCCCAAAGCAACCACTTTTCTCCAACCTGTTCTTCCTATCTTCCTATCATTCATCCAGCTCAAGCTGAAAACCTAGATGTCTTCAGACTCTTCCCCTTTCACTCACATCCAATCACTACATCCCATCAAAAGCGACCTCCTGATTACTTCCCTGCAACCATATTCTTTAAAAAAACAACACATTTCACCTGAACCTACTGATCAATTTTAACTCATAGAGTGACAAGCTGACATGTGCCTCTTGATTTGATAGGTTCCACCTATCAAGTATTCTTGCCCAAAAGAAAAAAACAATAAATTTGATTAAGCTTTCAGCTCAAATTATCAATTTATATAGGAAATACAGAGGACAAAGGAATATGTTTAAACATACCAAAATGATGCTTCCAACAAAATCCAAAATGTGGAAAACTGGTGTCTTAGACAAATAAATGGCCACGAAAAAAAGAGGGAGAACTAGAGATTAAAAGAGACTTTATAAGCAGATCTTGTTTGGAATTCTGACCCAAACAAACTGGTATGGAAGAAACGTTTGTGACATTCTATGAAATTGAACAGACTGGACATTTGATATTAATAAATACTATTTGGCTGCAATAAAAGTATTTTGATAACATTTTTTAAAAGAGAGGAACTCCAACTTTTTTTTTTTTTTAAAGACAGGGTTTCACCATATTGGTCAGGCTGGTCTTGAACTCGTGACCTCAGGTGATCCGCCCGCCTCAGCTTCCCAAAGTGCTAGGATTATAGGCGTGAGCCACCGCACCCAGCTTTTTTTCTTTTTTTGAGATGGAATCTTGCTCTGTCACCCAGGCTGGAGCACAATCTTGGCTCACTGCTACCTCCACCTCCTGGTTCAAGTAATTCTCCTTGAACTGGAGAGGCTGAATTCTCAGGCTCCCAAGTAGCTGGGATTACTGGCACTTGCCACTGCCTCTGGCTAATTTTTATATTTTTAGCAGAGACTATGTTGGCCAGGCTGGTCTTGAATTCCTGACCTCAGGTGATCCCCTGGCCTCGGCTTCCCAAAGTGCTTGGATTATAGGCGTGAGCCACCGTGCCTGGCAACATACTGAAATATTCACAAAGAAATAATACAGTGTCTAGGATTTGCTCAAAAAATAATTCAATAGAGGAAGAAGGAGTTAATGGGAGAACTAATAAAACAAGATTAGCCATATGTTGATATTTACACAAGCTGGATGAAATGAATTCACTTTACTGTCCTCTTTACTTTTACGAACGTTAAAAATTTTCTATAATAGGCTGGACACAGTGGCTCATGCCTATAATCCCAACATTCTGGGAGGCTGAGGCAGGTGGATTGCTTGAGCCCAGAAGTTCGAGACCAGCTCAGCAACATGGTGAAATCCCGTCTCTACCAAAAATACAAAATTAGCCAGTCTTATGCCTCGGTTTCAAAATAAATAAATAAACAAAATAGATTTAAAAAATTTTTTAATTTCTATAATAAAAGTTTTTACAACACTGAAATAGCTCTCCACTGCCCTGGGGATAAAGTTCAAATTCCTTAACATGGTTTGTCAAGAAAGCCTTTCATTATCTGTCCCCCTGCTTAGCTCTCCAGTTCATCTCTCACTACTACCTACCTCTCATTACTACCTACCTCACAGCCCAACCTTCAGGACTGACAAGCTGCTTACTTCTCCTCCAAAAAACCTGTATTCCCTTTGTCTCAAGCACTTCTCCCTCTCTGCTCACATGGCTAATCTCTACTCATCATTCAAGTCATAACAAGCCTGCTTCTTCAAGGAAAGCTTTCCTAACCCTCCAACACTTAGTCAAGCAGCCCACCTATGTATCCCCCTGTGCTTCCCCTATAACGGCTCTTATCCAGTATGGCCCTCAACATATTATAGGTACCATGAGAGCATGAACAATTTCCATCTTATTTGCCACTTTAACCCCATTTCCTAACACAGTGCCGGGCACACAGTAGGTACTCAGTAACCTTTGATAAATTAACAAAAGGCACAAACTTCACTAACTTTCTAACCTTCTAAATCCTCATAGATCTCTATCTCCCCCAATTTTCCTTCCTTTCACATCTTCTTTGGTGATCATCTACCACATAAACAATTGGTTGTTCACATAGTATTCCCAAATTTATATCCTTAACTCTCCCTGGCCATTTTATCTAATAAAAATTCAACTAATAAATTCTGTGCTATATTCCAACAGATCATCTCCAGGCCTGACCTCATGGCTCCAAATACCTTCTGGACATAATCTCCTGTTACCTCTCACATACACCTTAATACTAGAGCTGCTCAGAAATTCTCAATATTCTCTTAATGCACCTTGTGTTCTCAAGCTTCCCAGTCTGTGCATATCCTTTCCCATTACCTGAAATGCCTTCTTCTCTTCTACCTTTATCCTTTTAGTCTCAGCCCAAGTATCTCTCTGGCCTTTTCCAGGCAATGTTCCCACAGCACTCTGTTCTTTTTTCTATTGCAGAATTTGGCATATTGTTTTGAAATGATGTTTAGGTATCTGCTCTGCTAGACTGTGAGTTCCTACATAGGGGAATTACCTCCCCTTCATGCTTGCACTCCTATTATATAAAGTACAATGCCTGTTATAGTCAGCCTTATATAAATGCTTGCTGGATGAATTATGGTACATTAGATTTCTAATAAATAAGAGAGAGAGCTAGAGCTGAAAAGACTGCCTAAATCTACTTTCCTAAAGGAAATAATCAGTTTCCCTGTTCCTGTATTGGGCAGAATAAAAATATAACAAGCTCTTTTTAAAAAAACTAAAGACTCACAGATTACTAAAACAAAAGAAATTATGAAACAAAAGAAAAGAATAAAGACTATTCCATCCCCTGAGACCAAGTCTGGTGAGGACACAGGCTGAAGTGAGGCTTGGGTTAATCTATTCTATCCACAACAATCACAACGATTCTAACCCAGTCCTGAGATTATCTCAGTAACAATGCTCAGTAAGGTCAACTCTAAAGCAAGGCCACTCTAGTCAAGGTTTTCAGGACCACCCTAGAATACATTTACAACCAAAGAGACAGACAACAGGCTAAGTGATTTTGGAAACAAGAAATAAAGTTATGCTATTTACTGCCTTGCTTGTAAGGCTATACAACTAATTGCTATCCTTCCTGGAAGATGTGGCGCCAAGTTACTCCACGTGCAAATAATTAACATATACCTTCAAATCCTTCAGAATCCGAATGGACCGAAATAATGTCACGTGTGTAGAATTCATTGGCAATATCCAATGTGGCTCCTACTTTCCCTTTTAAGTAAATGCCTATCTTTTCCCCATCTTTAGTGAACATCCTCTAATTTGAGATTGGGTATCATTTTATTTTCACAAGATGGTACAACAATTGTCTGCTGTTTCTCCGTAAGCAAATACTTTAATACCAAAGAACTAGAAGAGAAAAAAAATCTTCTGAATAGCCATTAGTGAGAAATACGATACTTCCTTCTGCTGGCAAGGATAATGTTTTATGGAATCTAGTCACAGAAAGAAGGATAAGCACTGAGGGGGGAAAAAGTATGTATTTTTAAAAACCTGTATTTAGCCATTAAGACAAGGAGATATTTGTCCAAGTATTCAAAAACTAAAAGGGCAACAAAGCAGAGAAAGGATACGTGAAAGGAAGAAAAAGAGTAGAAAGGAAGATTCTTTCTGGGGTAGGCATTCCCAAGAACCTCAGCTTGGGGCCTCTCCAGTATGGTCCTAGATTCAGATCCACACAAACTTGGGATTTGTAAGAGTAACTTAATTGCATAGTGCCACTAATTGAAATCACTCTATCTTGAATAAGGTCCGTGGGGTTTTCTGATTATCACATCTACTGAAACTCAATATTGCTTTTACTTTATCTGGGCCATGGCTTTCATAATTCCAGAGTTTTCAGGATATAATATTCAGTTGCCTCTCTTTCATGCCTACCTAAAGACAATCTTGAAGAATGTGTTTAAGACTCATTACGGTTTAGTCTTTTTCCCTTTAAAAACTATGTAGAGAAAGAAAGCTGACAGCTGAAGGATGATGCAAGTAATACTTTTACTCTTGCAGGCTTGCCTTTAGTAACTCACAACTTACACTTCTCCTTCCTGTAGTGAAAGCGAAGTTTAGTAGAAAAAGTCAGTAATTTGGCATCCCAATTCCACCTCTTAGTGCTATGTGATGTTGAGTAAATTGTTTTAAAAGCCTGGAGCCTCAGATTTCAAAACTGTAACTGGGGATATTAAATGGAGATAATGAATAACCACCCTGCAGATTTATTAGAAATAAAATGAATTAAAGGACTCACTAAGCTAGTATATAAGCTCCAGAAAAGAGGAACTGGGAGTGTCTTTATTACTGTTCATTCTTGCTGGCATGAAAATGCACATACCAGTTCAATAATATATATATATATATATATATATATATATATAATTTTTTTTTTTACTTTGGTCTCTTCTCTTCTGCAAACCAGCTCAATAATATTTTTTAAATGAACAAATAAATTAAGTGTACCCTTTCTCTCATGAACATTAATCCTTCTTCCATAATCATATGTTTTTCTGTCTTCTATTATGTTCTGAAGCTTTCTGGGCATTATATTTTGTCCTTTTAAGTGTTTTCTTCCCTCATATCAGCTATCATTAACTATACACCATTAAGAGAAAGTAACTTTCTAAGTAATTTATCTCCCTAATACACCCACCCTCCATATCGAATGCAATGAGGGTGGAAGTGATAGTCAAAACTTAAGATTCAAGGCCAGGCGTGGTAGCTCAGGCCTGTAATCCCAGCATTTTGGGAGGCCAAGGCGGGCGGATCACCTAAGGTCAGGAGTTCAAGACCAGCCTGGCTAACATGGTGAAACCCCGTCTCTACTAAAAGTACAAAAATTAGCTGGGTGTAAAGTGCACACCTGTGATCCCAGCTACTCGGGAGGCCGAGGTAGGACAATCGCTTGAATCTGGGAGGGGCAGGTTGCAGTGAGCCGAGAACGCGCCACTACACTCCAGCCTGGGGAACAGAGTGAAACACCGTCTCCAAAAAAAAAAAAAAAAAAGATTCATAGCAATTTATCTACTTGTCCACGGCCACCCAGTGAAGCCCTGGACCCAGCCCTCCGCGTAATATAAGGGGAAACTGCACTGTCCCTTCTCTCTCTGCGCTGACAAGAGACTCTAGTGTAGGAAATCCTCGGTTCTCAAAAGTTAAGGCGTCGTTTGAGCTCGCCTCCCGCTGAATAGTGGGGTGCGTCCCTTGAATGAAACACACAACCTGAACAGACCGGAGGAATTTCGGACCCCCTGGTGTTGCCCGAGGGCCGGTAACCTTTGGACCTGTCCCGGCTCCTCTGGCCACTCCTCCGAGGAAGCAGAGCTCTTCAATCCGTGGAGGGAAGCTAAGGGGTGCGGCCGACTACAGGGCCTTGGTGGGACAGTATAAAGTCCGTGACAACATATGAAGACGGCATGAACCACACGACTAGACCTTTTAAACCATGGCTACGACCACCCTTACCCACTCACAACCGTGCCGGACCCCACTACCGCTTAATAGAAGACCCTAAAAAAGAAACTTGGCTCACCCCCAACCCGTAAATCAGACAGCTAGTTTCTATTTATTGGCTGCGCCCCTATCTCCCTCACCCTCATTGGCTATCGGAGACGTAAAACCCTCCCCCATAAGGGAACTCTCTCGTACGGCGGCACCCCCAGACTGGCAACCTCAACTCAGCCACCTAAAACCCCGGTCCCCCAGGAAAACGCGGCCCCAAGGCGCCCGGAGCTGAGCCCTCCAAGGACTCACCGTGTAATAGGAGAGCAGTCCTGCATTGTAGTCCAGCACGAACCAACGGTACTGCCAGCCCTTCATCACATTAGTCCATTTGCTCAGCGGACCTTCCATGATGGACGCCATCTTAGGAGCCGCCAATGACAACAAACGGCCTGACGTCACTCGTCTATATGGCATTCAGCACGAGGGGGGCGGGGCCTCCTGGGGGGCGGGTCCTGGGAGGGGCCAGTGGATGCTCCTCTGTGCAGGCTAGCCGACCCACGCCCCCAGCGATCAAGTCAAACATGCTTTCTTTGGGCGCCTATTGTGTGTTGGACTCCATGCCAGGGACGCGAGAATGCAAACGTGAATACTGCTATTAAGATTATTTATAATCTGTCATGGTATTAGAGTAAAGAAAAAAAATTCATGAACATATTAATAAATAATTTTACTAGCCATGACGATACATTCCACTTTCAAAAGATTTCATATCTGATATTCATTTATGCATTCATTCCACAAATCCATTCATTTAATAAATAGTCGCTGTTTTGTGCTAGGTATTCTTCTAGGCATTGGGGATACAGCAGAGCCTTCATGACAGGTGAGGGGAATGGTAAAATAAATAGCAAATTATATCGTACATTAAAAATTCATAAATGCTATGGAGAAAAACATAAGCAAGGAAAGAGAGAGGGTTGGGCCTGCTATTTTAAATTCCCAAACGGAAAGCCTGAACGAGAAGGTAACTTATAAGCAAAGAACTGAAGAAAGTGAAGGAGGGAGCCTGGTGGAAGAACCTTCCAAGACGAAGGAATAGCAAATGCAAAGACCAGATGTTAGGAGTGAGCGTGGCATCTTGAGGCATCAGCAAGGAGGTCAGTGTAGGTGGGAGCAGTGAACCAGGGAGGAAGAGGTGGGAGACAAGGTCCGAGAAGTAGGGTTAGATCACTGACAGCCTACAAGGACAATTTAAGTATTTATTGGCCAGTCGTGGCAGCTCGCACCTGTAATCTCAGCACTTTGGGTGCCAAGGCAGGCGGATCACTTGAAGTCAGGAGTTCGAAACCAGCCTGGCCAACGAGGTGAAGCCCCATCTCTACTAAAAATACAAAAATTATCCGGATGTGGTGGTGCACCCTGTAGTCCTAGCTGAGGCACAAGAATTGCGTGAACCCAGGAGGCAGAGGTTGCAATGAGCTGGGATTGCACCACTGCACTCCAGCCTGGGTGACAAAGTCAAATTCCATCTCAAAAAAAAAAAAAAAAAAAATGAGTCATTGACCACCTACGATATCTATGCACTGGTGGAGGTCCTGGGAATACAGCAGTGAATAAGCTCTCTCAGAGCTTAAATTCCATGATGAAAGCAAACACTAAACAAGTAAACAAGAAAAATATCCAATACTGATTAACACTGCAGATAATTTAATAAATTACTGTAATAGGAAGCCAATGGGTAGCTAATTTATAGTTGGTGGTCAGGGCAGGCCTCTTAGGAAGTGGCTTTAAACTTAGATATGGAGGATAAGAAAAATCCAGCCAAGAGAAAGAGCTAAAAAGGAAACTAAAAGGTAAGGCACTAGCTGGAAATGGAGGTGAGGTCAAGAGAAGGATTTTCTTTGTCCTTTTTAAAAATTATTATTTAGATCGAAGACACTAGAGAATTTTATTTTGCTGATTTTCAGGAAAGGGAAAACTGGGGACATCCTAGAGAAAGGAGAGAATAGCAGCAGTGAAGCCCTTCCTAAGATTGAGACCTCTTTTTGTGTTGGCAAAACACTGGAATAAAATACAAAAAAAAAGAAAGAAAGGAAAAGACAGAACCTAAGCCCAAGTGCAAGGGTTGACTTTTGATAGGAGCAGAGATGCTTCATCCAAAGTAAGAAGGAAGAGCAGAGAGTGTGGGTTCAGATGCCAGTGGGTCGGTATTTAGATGGCATAGAAATTAATGAGTTTCTGTTTTTTTCTTTTTTCTTTCTTTCTTTCTTTTTTTTTTTTTTTTTTTTTTTTTTTGAGAGAGAGTTTCACTCCTGTGGCCCAGGCTGGAGAGCAGTGACACGATCTCGGCTTACTGCAACCTCCGCCTCCAGGGTTCAAGTGATTCTCCTGCCTCAGCCTCTCAAGCAGCTGGGATTACAGGTGCTCACCACCATGCCCAGCTAACTTTTGTATTTTTAGTAGAGAATGGTTTTCACCATGTTGGCCAGGCTGGTCTCGAACTCCTGACCTCAGGTGATCCAACCGCCTTGGCCTCGCAAGTGTTGGGATTACAGGTGTGAGCCACTGCACCAAGCCAAGTTTCTGTTTCTAGTAGAAGAAAGGCTCAAAGCTTAGTAGTTAAGAATGTGGATTCTGGTGCTGTAGCACCAGGGTTTTAATAGCCAGATTCATCACTATATGGTCTTAGGCAAGTTTGCTAATTCCTCTATGCCTTGGTTTCCCCTTCTTTAAAATGTGGATGACAAGACTAGCTGTTTCCAAAGGTTGTTTTGAGGATTAAGTGAGCTCTTATGGGTAGAGAGCTTAGAGCACAGCCTGGTAGGTAGTAAGCACTCAATTAGTATTAGCTCTTATTCTGCAGTTATACAGGGAGCAGGGGAAAACATACATAAATAAATATATATATATAAGAACTATATATAATTCTTATATATGTAAAAATAATATATATAAGAACTATATCTATAAGAAATAATATAAATATATATATTTATTTATGTATCCTAAGAACTATATATATATATATATATATATATATATATATATATATTCCCAAAGAAATGTGGGGTGGGCCAGGCTTGGTGGTTGACACATGTAATCCCAGTGTTTTGGGAGGCTGAGGTGGGAGAATCGCTTGAGGCCAGGAGTTTGGGACCAGCCCGGGCAACATAGTGGGACCCTATCTCTACAAAAAAATAAAATTTTAAATTTAAAAAATTAGTTGGCTGTGGTGGCACACATCTGTAGTCGTACCTACTCAGGAAGCTGAGGCAGGAGGACTGCTTGAGCTCAGGAGGTCAAAGCTGCAGTGAGCCAAGATCACACCACTGCACTCCAGCCTGGGTTGGATGTCAGAGTGAGACCCTGTCTATGTAAGAAATTTTCAAAAGAAGTAAATAAGAATATATCTGAAAGGGATAGCAGCCAAAAATGAGTGTCCTGTTTCTCCTTTCCTTTCTTTTCCTTGGGTAGCCTCTTTTCTATAGATTACAATTTAATAAAGTTTTCTGAGAATAAGGGAGGTGTTTGGCTTCTTCAAGAAAGCCAGGCCAGGCACAGTGGCTCATGCCTGTAATACCAGCACTTTGGGAAGCCAAGATGGGAGGATCGCTTGAGCCCAGGAGTTACAGACCAGCCTGGACAACAAAGTGAAACTCCTGGGCAACAAAGAACAGCCTGGACAACAAAGTGAGACCTTGTCTTGACCAAAAATTTAAAAATTAGTGAAGTCGTGGTGGTGTACACCTGTAGTCCTAGCTACTTGTGGGGCTGAGGCAGGAGGATCGCTTGAGCCCAGGAGGTCAAGGATACAGTGAGCAGAGATCACACCACTGCATTCCAGCCTAGGCAAGGCAACAGTTCAAGACCCTGTCTCAAAAAAAAAAAAGAAGAAGAAGAAGAAAGAAAGAAAACAAAAGGAAAGGAGAGAAGGGGAAATCAGAGGGGAGGGGAGGGGAGAAGGTCAAAGATTAAGAAATATAGTACCTATTCAGGAGCTACCCAGGACATGAAACATGCATGCAGCTGAGTGTAGTACAAAGCCATTTCTCTTTCCTTTTGGATATATTTTTGTCTCATTAATTCCACCACTTCTTATCTACCCTATGCCAGTGACTATGCCAGGAATATTATATACCTTATCACACTTAACAATCACAATAACCCTGTGAGTATTTTAATCTTCACATTTTACAAATAAGGAAACTGAGATCCAAAGAAATAAACAAACTTATCCAGGTACCTAAGAGTTTTAATTAGCGAATTAACAAGCATCTGAGTCCATATAAACACCTATCTGTCTTTTCATCATGCTACATAGCCTCCTCGAAACACACTATACACTTCCGATAGAAACCTGAGGTTCCAGACTAATCAGCAGAAAGGCTCATGTTGCTGATGTCTTTTGGGATTAGCAAAGTGTTGGGATCTTGAAGTATCATGACTCCAATTAAGTTAAAAAATTTACATAGTGTTCATTAGCACCCTTCCATTAGCTTCTTAACCAGGTCTTATCTTTGTAGCCCTAGAAACTAGCCCAGTTCTTGTAACACAGAAGGTGCTTAATAATTATTGTTTGATCTGAGTGGTATGTTCCATTGAAATAATTATTATTTGAACTGAATCTGTGTTCAGTTGAAACTGACCAAAAAGTTTCAAGGATTATGCTAAACTCCATCTCTTACATTGTCTCCTTTATTCCCTTCAACAATCCTTCAAGATTTGTCCTATTACACCCGTTTTACAGATAAGGACACTGACAGAGAGTTATTTAGTGGCTTGCCCAAGCTCACACAACTAGTAAACAGAAGAACCAGAATTAGAATCTAGATCTTTTCATGCCAGATCCATTTCACCCCAGCAGCAAGCTATATTTGCATTGTCTATGTGTAAATGTCTTCATTGCTTCTTGGTCTTTTGGCTAAGATTAAGTGTAGTAAATAAATATCTTGGACATGACACAGCCAGCATCATCAACTTCTAAATCAGTTTTAACTTTCATCAGGGTCACCAGGCATCAGCAGGCTCTAATTAGCTTCAAATGTCAAAACACAGGTCATCAGGGAGAGCCAGAAGCAAGTGCAATTTTTGACTCCTAAGACCATGTCCAATTCCGCAGCACTTTTTCTACATTCTGCACAAAGTGTTAAACTACATGCTTTAGATAATTAGCTAAAATGGCACATGGTGGAGACACATTGGATATTGTTCCTACATTCCTCAGTGACTGGTGTCTTGTGGACTGAGATGGCAGCTGATGCATAGCAGAAAAAGAGGATTAGACTCAGAACTGAAAGGCAGAGTCAATGTGAACCATAAAACATCAAAAACTTGTCAAGGACAGGAATTGGGACAGATTCATCCTGCCATTCAGAATATCAATAAATATTAAACTAAAGACATGATTTTTGAAAGATCGTTCTGGCAGCAAAATTGAGGACAAAATGGAGAGGAGCAAGATGAGGTAAGAAGACACAGAGACTTTTAAAAAGCTAATCAAGCAACAGAGGGTTTCAGTTTGGACAATGACAGCATGGATGAAGAATGGGAAAGATACTCTTCTGTATATTTATTGGGGAACATTTTGGAGATAAGATTTTGAAACTCACTAAGCAATGGAATTAAATGAAGAGGGAGTAAGGAGAATCAGAGATAATACCAAGGTTTCTAACTTTTGTAACTGAATGATTATTTAAGTAGCCAAGTTCTTTATTTATTTATTTGAGACAGAATCTCACTCTGTAGCCCAGGCTGGAGTGTAGTAGCACCATCTCAGCTCACTGCAACCTCCATCTCCCAGGTTCAAGCAATTCTCCTGCCTCAGCCTCCCAAGTAGCTGGGACTATAGGCACCCACCACCACACCTGGCTAATTTTTGTATTTTTAGTAGAGACGGGGTTTCTCTATGTTGGCCAGGCTGGTCTTGAACTCCTGACTTCAGGTGATCCACCCCCACCCAACCTCGGCCTCCCAAAGTGCTAGTATTACAGATGTGAGCCACCACGCCCAGACTGTTTTATTTTTAAAAAGGAAGAACAAAAATGGCTGCGTTTCTCAACAGGAAGTTTCCTTCCTTTACACAGCTGTTAGGACCATGAATTTTCCCTTAGTTTCTAGCAAAAATAATTTCCAACTTCTTCACAGCCAAGAGTGTAGGTACAAGTTATTTGATAATGCATTCTGTGTTGGTTTGCTGCCCTCTCTTCCTAAACTTCACACCAACTGCTTTTTGTTATTGCTGTTATTGTCATGTTTCTTAATTGGCATTTGTTGGGCATCAAATAAAACATTTCTAGACTGCTGCTTTATTAAGGGAAAACACAGAAACCTACAAAAACTTGACTGTCCTTTGTTGGGTGTAGAGAAAACAAGATCAGGCTTACATTTGGGAGAAGCAAAATAAGACATAGACTGTTTTGTTCACAAACAGCAAGTCCTGTTTTTTTTCACCCTTTCCTCTAGCTACAGAGCAAGAAAGTGAAACATCAAGTTTAGGAAAGGCTATGACTTTCAGGCAAAAGGGAGTTGAGGAAGGGAGAGAAAATATTTTAGGAGATTTAGGCTCCATAAGTCTTCTAAGGAAATAAAAGAGGAATGAACTGATCTTTTGCCTTCTCCTTCCAATGGCCACTTGGAGACCCACATCCCAGCTACCCTGGGCTTTAAACATTTTACAAATATCCTCCTTCACAGGTGGAAGTGACCCTTCATCTTTACAGCCCCATCTGCGCCCTGAACAAACATGTAACAGTGTCTGGGACAACCTATTGCATCTACTCACTGAGTGTCTGGTTCTCCCATCTCTTAGGTTCTTTGAGGACTCAGTCATATGTGCATCCACAAGCTTAGGACAGTGCCTAAGCTTAAGACAGTATGGAACAGAAAGCAGCAGGTAATCTGAATAAAAGGGTCAGGGAAGGCTAGGGAAGCTGGATTGCCAGAAACCGTTTTTACTTACACTTTGTACTTATTTGGGTTGGCTGAGAGAAGCTCATAGAGATTAGGGAGCTAATTCTCTCAGGCCACTCTCTTAAATAAATGATGGTCAAGGAAAAAGTAGCTTCTCTAGCTAAAATTTCGTTGAGATCAGTGACTTATTCACCACTATGTCTCCAATATAAGAATACTGCCTGGGGCATAGTAGTCCATGTTGAATGTTTATAAAAATGATCTGAATTGAGCTTTTTGCCTTTCTCCTGTTATTCTTTCTATCTTTCCCTAAGGAACTGATTATTCATGTCTCAATTTAAATATCAGTTCCTGGCCTGACATCGCGGCTCATGCCTGTAATCCCAGCACTTTGGAAGGCCAAGGCGGCAGATCATCTAAGGTTAGGAGTTCAAAACCAGCCTGGCCAACATGGTAAAAACCCATCTCTACCAAAAATACAAAATTAGCCAGGCATGGTGGTGCTTGCCTGTAATCCAGCTACTCAGGAGGCTGAGGCAGGAGAATTGTTGAACCCTGGAGGCAGAGGTTGCAGTGAGCCGAGATTGCACCACTGCACTCCAGCCAGGGCAACAGAGCAAGACTACAATCAATAGCAACAACAACAACAAATATCAGTTCCTTTTTGAGAGTTTCTGTGGACACTCACACCTGTGTCCACACCCAAATAGAGCTAATCTTACCTTTACTATGTTCCCAGCAAATTACATATTCTAATTCATGTAGCAATTATCTCACAGCATCCTTTATGAGTTCATCCACAGTGCATTGTGACAAGAATATTCTACATTGTAAGATATGTGTGTGGCTGAGCGTGGTGTCTCACGCCTGTAATCCCAGCACTTTTCAAGGCCAAGGCAGGAGGATCACGAGGTCAGGAGTTTGAGACCAGCCTGGCCAACATGGTGAAACCCTGCCTCTACTAAAAATACAAAAAAATACCCGGGTGTGGTGGCATGTGTACCTGTAATCCCAGCTACTTGAGAGGCTCAGGCAGGTTGAGGCATGAGGCAGGAGGATCACTTGAAGCCAGGAGTTCGAGGCCAGCCTAGGCAACATAGCCAGACCCTGTCTCTATTAAAAAAAAAAAAAAAAAAAGCCAGGCATGATGGCACTTGCCTGTAGTTCCAGCTACTCAGGAAGCTGAGGTGAGAGAAGCTCTTGAGCCCAGGTGGTCAAGGCTGCAGTGAGCCATGATGGTATCACTGCACTCCATCCTGGGTGACAGAGTGACACCCTATCTCTAGAAAGAGAGAGAGAGAGAGAGAGAGAGAGAGAGAGAGAGAGAGAGAGAAAGGTAGCTGAAGGCATGGGCAGTATTGAGATCAGGGAATGTGGATAGAGTGTATGGTTCAGGATGGAACCCTAGAGGACAGCAAAATTTAAACAAGAGGAAAAAGAAAGAAGCCAGGAAAAAGGGATTAAGAATGAATAATTAGAGCGAGGAAAAATGAGAGTGGCTTGAGAAAGCCAACCTAGGGAAAATACTTCAAGATCAAATGCAGGAAATTAAGAGGCATTCTCTTTGGTGAACTCTATTTCTATGTGAATTAGGTCATTAACAGATAGGTAGGGGGAAGGGGAGGCACAGATTTAGATAGTGAACTTTAAGAAGATGATGAAGTGTGAAAGGCAAGACAGAGGGGGGTGAAGTGAAAAAAAGGGATGGAAGTAGCAATAAGGGCCCAGCTGAGTTTAAACATACAAACTATTGGTAGCACTGGCTTGTTTTGAATGACTGAGGGATTATTTTTTTCCCCAGCAATTCTCTGCAAACTGTGTCTAGGAACAGAGGAGGTACATCACTGGAATTACCCAAGGTCAGAGAGATTTATAAGGTAGATCAAACAAAAAAACTAGGAAGAAAGGAGTTGAGAGTAGCTGGTTAGCCTATGTGTTAGAGTAGGTAGTTAGGCAGACATGAGCAGAGCAGGAAAGCCTCCTTACCCAGGAATGTCAAGTGACCATCAGATGATGGTCAGGCGAATGTTAAACTATCTCTCTAAAATAATCATTGAATTCCAAGCGTGGTGGTTCACGCCTGTAATCCCAACACTTTCGAAGGCTGAGAAGGGCGGATCACTTGAGGTCAGGAGTTTGAGATCAGCCTGGCCAACATGGTAAAACCCTGTCTTTACTAAAAATAAATAAATAAATAATTAATTAGCTGTCATGGTGGCACATTCCTGTAATCCCAGCCACTGGGGAGGCTGAGACAAGAGCATGACTTGAACCCAGGAATCGGAGGTTACAATGAGCCGAGATCGTGCCACTATACTCTCGCCTGGGTGCCAGAGCGACTCCATCTCGAAAATAAATAAATAAAATTAAATAATAATTGGTCGCAGCTGGTGCCAGGGAAAGGCAGTCTCTCAATGGACAGAAAACACCTGAAGCTGGTGATCAGCAGCTTCTGGAGAATATCTCAGGAGTTAGATAAGTGGGCTCAAGCAGGTGCACTAAGAGGCAAAATGTTGGAGTTTAACTAGTATATGACCTTCCTCTAGGAACACTAGACTGATAAGGGAAAAACATGTGAAATGAGCATATGCACAACTTCAGTAAATACACCATGTATGTGGCCAGTGTGCATGTGGACAGCCTGCCCCAGGGGAAAATCAAGGGAAGAGAGACACAAACTCCAGAACTACGCCAATGTATAAAACCCCAAGTCAGGGGTCACATGGGGAACTTGGGTTTCTAAAGACATCTGCTTGGCCTTCTTCCAAGTGTACTTTCTTTCGTTTCTCCTCTAAAACTTTTTAATAAACTTTCATTCCTGCTGTAAAACTTGACTCAGTCTCTCACTCTGCTTTATGCCCCTTGGCCAAATTCTTTCCTCCAAGGAGGCGAGAACTGAGCTCGCTGCAAACCTGTGTGGATTCACTGCTGCTAACAGATACACATAGCTCGTGAGATCTAGGAGGATTGTGGCAGGGAAGGAGAACAGTTGAGGAGGAAGAAGCCAAGAGATTGGACTGGATCTCCTGTGAGGTTAAAGAGAGCTTTAGTGGGAATAAGAAAGCTGGGAGGATGAAAAGTTGTGTGCGTATATACACACATAGTATTATTCCAATTTCATTAAAAATATACCTATCTATCCAGAAGACTATATAGATATGCTACAGAAAAACATCTGTAGACTGGGCGTGGTGGCTCATGCCTGTAATCGTAGCACTTTGAGAAACTGAGCCAGGTGGATCACTTGAGGTCAGGAGTTTGAGATCAGCCTGGCCAATATGGTGAAACCCCATCTCTACTAAAAATACAAAAATTAGCTGGGTATGGTGGCGCACACCTGTAATCCCAGCTACTCAGGAGGCTGAGGCAGGAGAATCACTTGAATCTGGGAGACGGAGGTTGCAGTGAACAGAGATTGCACCACTGCACTCTAGCCTGGGTGACAGAGTATGACTCTGTCTCAGAAAAAGAAAAGAAAAACATCTGTAGTCAGTTTGGTTGGTTTTATTTTCTTTGGTTGGGATTATGGTTGGTTTTATTTTCTTTTTCATTATACTTTTGTGTTTTCCAAATTTTCTACAAGTAACAGACATTGCACTTGTAATTACTTTAAAAGCCATTTTGGAGGCCAGTCACAGTGGCTCACGCCTGTAATCCCAGCACTTTGGGAGACTGAGGTGGGTGGATTATGAGGTCAGGAGTTTAAGACTAGCCTGGCCAGCATGGCAAAACCCCATCTCTACTAAAAATACAAAAATTAGTGGGGCTTGGTGGTGGGCGCCTATAATCCCAGCTACTCAGGAGGCTGAGGCAGGAGAATTGCTTGAACCCAGAAGGCAGAGGTTGCAGTGGGCTGAGGTCATGCCATTTCACTCAGCCTGAGCAACAAGAGCAAGACTCCAAAAAAAAAAAAAAAAAAGCAATTTTGTAAAGGATAAAAAATATATGAAAGAAAAGTACCACTAGGTAATTATGTCAGCTCTGAATTTGCCAGGCATCTGCCATTTATAATCAGATGCCTTCCTCCTTAAGGAGCTGAAATAAGCAAGCATTATAGTTCAAACAGGGACATCCTGTCACATTGCAACAGCCTTCTGTGCCAACCAGAAGTCTTGCAAAATTCCCATGCCCTCTTCCTCAGTCTATAGCCATCTAAGTCCCCATAACTTAAAGAGAAATCATCACAGTCATAAATAAATACATAAATGTATTCATTCACTACATTTTTCCAAGGAAGTAGCCTTTACTGAACAGCAATTCTATGCTGAATCCTGAACCAAGTGCTGAAGACACGGAAATCAGTCTCACATAGTTCCTGTCCTCAAGGATTTCAGAGTCTGTGTTGCCACACATGGTGACACATGCCCACCCAGGAGTAAATGTGCTCTGGGCAAAGAGGGGCAACTAAACCAGCCTGCATTAGAAACACAGAGCCTTTCCCTTCCATGTCCACTGTTGCTAACTGGTCTCAAACCTGCACCATCTGATGCTTGGATTGCTACAGTAGCTTGGAGTTATCCACTCCCCTATTGCTACCTTCAACCTAGTCTCCACACTGTCTGTGAGAGCCAGTCATATTTCTAAGGAAAAGACAAAATTTAATTCCTTACTTTCAGACTACTTTTTGTGTCATTTGTCTCCCCACCTCCAAATATGATACCATTTCCCTAAATTCAAGTCATTATTGATCTGTGGGACATTTTTACCATTTCTGTCTCTTCTGTGTTGAATGCCTTTACTCTTCTATGTCTGGAAAATACCTACTCATCTTTCAGGACTCTATTAGTGTCTGTCATCTCTTCTATGAAGATTTTATTTTTTATCTTTTTTTTGTTGTTTTTTTGGAATGAGGGTCTCACTATGTTGTCCAGGCTGGTCTCAAACTCCTGGGCTCAAGCTATTCTCCTGCCTCTGCCTCCCTAAGCAGGTGTGAGCCACTGCTCCTAGCCAATTTTCTTGATTTATCTCTCCAACTAGTTACAAATCACAGTTCCCTTATTTAAATGGCTATTGTGGCACTTGTAATAATTTCCTGCCTTTATTGGCTTGCACATTTGTCTTGTTCATTAAATTATAAACTCTTTAAGGACAGGGGAATAATTTTATTCATCTCACTATCCCAAATACCTAACTCTATTGGCAAACATTTTCTATAAAATGCCAGATAGTAAAATACTTTAGGCTTTGAGGGCCAGATGTTCTTTATCAGAAACACCCAACTCTGCCATGGTAGTAGGGCAAAAACACAAGTGAATGGGCATGGTTGTGTTCCAATAAAACTTTATTTACACAAACATGAAGCTAGGCTGAGCGCAGTGGCTCATGCCTGTAATCCCAGCACTTTGGAAGGCCAAGGCAGGTGGATCATCTGAGGTTAGGAGTTTGAGACCAGCCTGGCCAACATGGTGAAACCCATCTCTACTAAAAATACAAAAATTACAGGTGATGGGCACCTGTAATCCCAGCTATTCGGGAGGCTGAGGCAGGAGAATCACTTGAACCCAGTGAGCTGAGATTGCACCATTGCACTCCAGCCTAGACAATAGAGCAAGACTCCATCTTAAAAAAAAAACAAAAAACAAACAAACAAAAAAAACCATGAAGCTAATCATATTTGGCCTTCAAAACCAGTTTGCTAATCTTTTTAGACTGCAACATCCGCCTACCGGGTTCAAGCGATTCTCCTGCCTCAGTCTCCCAAGTAGCTGGGATTTCAGGTGCCTGCCACCATGCCCGGATAATTTTTGTATTTTTAGTAGAGACAGGGTTTCACCATTGTGGCCAGTCTGGTCTTGAACTCCTGACTTCAGGTGATCCACCTGCCTGGGCCTCCCAAAGTGCTGAGATTACAGGAGTGAGTCACCTCGCCCAGCCCTAATGAATTTTTTTTATATAAAACGAAGTGGCAGAGACAGGATTTGCATCCAATTACATTCTGTAGCAGATGCTATTGGTTTCCTGTCCATATTTTCCTGGCATTTACTTCTAGACACTGAAGGCTATTAAAGGGAACACGTGTAGCTCATTGCCTGAGGGTTCTGGGTTTTTTTCTTTCTTTCTGACCAGGGAACATGGTTGGCCTGTGCACAGAGCAAGCTGGGAGTTTCAGAGACTTCATGTTATCAGAACCAAAGATGTATAGGGAGTTGAATAATACCCCTGTTTTCTCACTCCTCCATTGGGATACCATGAATGTGCAGGCACTGTCTCCCAGAGTTCCACAGCATAACTGAGGTCCAGTTGCCCACTACGGTAACTAGCTTAATAATGCATACATTATTGACTATCTTCACTTCCTGTCTTACTACCCAACTCCTACCCAGGTTTACTGACATCATTTCCTAAATAATTTGCTTGTACTCCAACCCAAACCAAGACATAATTTTTCTAAGCACCTCAGGGCTTAGCCAGAAGACCCCTGCTGAAATGTTTTCGTTGCCTATAAAGAGAAATATATTAACTAGTAGTACCTCCTAAAATATTGGCACAGAATAATACAACCACAATAAAAAAAGAAGAGGAGTCTTAGAGACTAGAACATAGAATAGGCTCTGCTAAAACCCAGCTGTGTGACTTAGGGCAAATCACTTGACTTCTTTAACATATTTTTGTCCACCTTCTAGGAAAGAGAGGCAATATCATGCACTTCACTGGGTTTTATGAGGATGAAATAACATAAGGTATTTAAAATGCCCCATCCAGTTCCCTAAATAGAGCTGTAAGATGGTTTTCTCTCCAAATCTAAAGATCTTGTCCGCAGTTCTCATTCTCTTTGGCCTCAGTTAATTTACTTTATCTGTATACAATAGTGTTATTCCTGATACTGCTTTGTGCATTTTTGTTTCACCAGCACATGACTTATTTTCTTATTTATATTGCTACTTCACAAAAGCAGGAACTGTTATGCTTATTCATACTTAAGTGAAATCATATATTTGAAAATGGTTCACAAACAGCAAAGTGTTTTTTCTTTTTGTTTTTGTTTTGAGACAGGGTCTCACTCTGTCGCCCAGGTTGGAATGCAGTGGTGCACAATTCTCCTGTGTCAGCCTCCCAAGTAGCTGGGACTACAGGTACCCACCATCATGCCCAGCTAAGTTTCGTATTTTTTGCAGAGAAAGGGTTTCACCATGTTTCTCAGGCTTTCACCATGTTTCTCAGGCTGACCTTGAACTCCTGAGCTCAAGTGATCCTCCTGCCTTGGCCTCCCTAAGTGCTGGGATTGCAGGTGTGAGCCACTGCCCCAGGCCTAGTGTTTTGTTATTATTTACCTTATTCCATAAACATATTTTGAGCACCCATTGCATGCTAGTCCTTGTGCCAGGCATTAAGGATACAGAAAGAAGATTTGTTCTCTGATTAAAGAGTTTAGTTGGCCGACTATAGTGGCTCATGCCTGTAATCCCACCACTTTGGGAGGCAGAGGTGGAAGAATCCCTTGAACCCAGGAGTTTGAGACCAGCTAGGGCAATACAGTGAGATCCCTGTCTCTACAAAAAAAAAAAAAAAAATTGTTTTAATTACCTGGGTGTGGTGACTTGTGCCTGTAGTCTCAGCTACTCAGGAGGCTGAGGTGCGAGGATCCTTTCAGCCCAGAAGGTCAAGGCTCCAATGAGCTGTGATCATGCCATGGCACTCCAGCCTGGGCAACAGAGCAAGACTCTGTCTCAAAAAATAATAATTAAAAGAGTTTTGTGAACGAAACAGATTATGAAAGTATATGAATAAATTACCATACAGTGAGACGTGTTAGGGTAGAGACATTATGGAAGAATTTTAAGAGTCTCAAAAATGGAACAATTGACTTGCCTGAGGGAGACAGCCAGGCAGACCTGGATTCCAATTCCATCTCTGCTGTTTACTAGCAGTTTTGGCCAAGATACTTAACCATTTACACTAGGTACTAAGGATAAGAATACCTTCTGCATAATATTGCCCTGAGGATTAAATAAGATGATAAATGTAAAGGACCCAGCACAGTGCTTACACATAATTGGTGTCCAATACGGGTGCATTTCTTTTCTTTCCTTCCTCCTCGGGAAGGTAGTAAGGGCTTCCAAAGGAAAAAGTATTTGAGCTGAGCTTACTGACATGAAACCTTTGCCTTCTTACTCAGGGAGAAGAAACTAATGCTTGTAAAGTAGCTACTAGAAATAGGCACTCTCTCTGGGGCTTCCCAGAATGAAGAGGGAAATAACATTCCATCAAAGAGAACAGTACAGGAAAAGGCGAAAAGGCTTGATACTATTTATTGTGCATCTTCCAGATGTGATGGAACAAGTGAACCCGTGAAGGAGATGAGGCTGAAGAGGGAGACCAGAGCAGGATTGGATAACTGAAAAGTTTTTTTCCTTCCAATAGCTAGTGTTTGGGGTTTAAATGTCCAGCTAGCCCTGCAGAACCACAGACAAACTGTCTTTAGACAGAAGTTCTCACTGATCTGCAGGGTTTCAACCCTTAAGCGGAAGTATATCAATTACAAAGATCTAACCTCCTATCTAATTCCCAGGACTACACAGTAATTTCCCAAACATGGCCTTAGTGCATAATTTATGCACTCACTTTGTAGCTTTGTAATTAAATCTGCAGAGGATTTGGAGCTACATGTACAACTCCCTGCATATGTAAATATACCAGGCTGGAATGTAAAATTGACGGTTTTGAACACATTCTTTTCCTACCTACACTGCTAATGACAGCATTATGGCTGCAGTTAAGTGGGACAGATACACTGAACAAATAAAAAATTAAAAAGCATGTGAAGTGACTGATTCACACAATGCTTCCTGATCTGAATTCTTGTGACATTCAGGGTCTGTACCATCCATGACAGCTTTCTAATATCTATTATGTATGTCCTGAACTTTCCCCTGGGAGGCCTGGTGAACTAAATCTGATATTTATCAAATGTTTACTGTACCCTGACTCTGTGTTAGTAATTTCACATTCATCTTACTGAGTGCTTATTCTGTGCCAAGTGCTCTAGGTACACTGTGGAAAACAAATTGAACTTGGTTTCTGACCTTATGCAGTTTCTAAGTACCTCACATAATCCTTATAATAACTCTTCAAGACCATAATTTTACAGAGAGGGAAATGAGAACTAGATGAGGTCAATAATTGGCCCCAAAGTCGACTTACCCATTAGGCACAGTAGGCACAGTGCTTAGGGCCCATAATACGTATAGGAACCTAAGAAAATGTTGTAATTTTAATTTATTTTAAAACCAGAAGAAAAAAATGAATATATAATAAATCCAGCCTGTTTTATGTTTGTCTTTATGCCAATGCAGTCACAAATAGATCTTTAAATACTTTTTTACAGAAGAATGGGGTCCATGAAGGCAAAAGTGCCTAGAACCCACCAAAATCATAATATGGCCTCAATTACCTCAGGATCGTGTAGTTGGAAAGGGACAGAACAAGGTGAGGCAGACACTACAAGCCTGACCTCCCTTTCAATTAGACATATCTAGAGGATAAATATTGTGCATTTATTTCTCTCCTAGTATTTGGTTCATAGGGGTAGCTCCATAGTTGTTGAATTAAATCACATTGAGTTAACCTAAAGTGCTTTATACAGCTATGGTTTGAATGCATCTGTTCCTCCAAAATTCATATGTTGGAACTTAAACCATCTTAACAAAACCAAAGTTTTGAGATGAAGTGGGGCCTTTGGGAGGTGATTACGCCATAAGGGCCCTGCTCTAATAGGTGGGACTCACGCCCTTATAAAAGAAGCTTCAGAGAGCAGCCTGGTCCTTCCATCTGTTCTGCCATGTGAAGACACAATGTTCATCCCTTTTTGCCTCCTTCTTTCAGGTGAGGACACAGCAAGAGGCACCACCCTGGAAGCAGAGAGCAGCTTTCAGGGAGCAGCTGATACCTTGACTTTCAGTATCAACTGGCTTGGACTTCCCAGCCTCCAGAACTGTGAGAAATAAATTTCTGTTCTTTTTTTTTTTTGAGACAGAGTCTTGCTCTGTCGCCCAGGCTAGAGTGCAGTGGCACAATCTCGGCTGACTGCAACCTCCGCCTAC